>NW_019379461.1:9896-134167 GCF_000648655.2 Copidosoma floridanum | reverse complement strand
AAAAAAAAAAAAAAAAAAAAAAAAAAAAAAAAAAAAAAAAAAAAAAAAAAAAAAAAAACGAACCCGATGAATCAGTGCGTAAAAATTCATCACGTGCGCAATCCCGTACTGCTTATGCAATTAGAAAATGTTTGTAAACTATATGATTCATACCGCATCGATTCGTCTGGCTGATCGTATATCATACGCACATATATACACGTATTGGCTAAGACATTAATTTTTCATAAACGTCTGCACAAAGACACTTGCGATTTTTCGTTCAACGTATACACATGTATACAACATACGGCTGCGTAAGTACGTATATAGAAAGCCAAGGTGTGTCATGCGGCAGCAGTACCTATATAGGTACTGCAACAACAAAGAACTTTTAGTATCCGGCTTTTCAACGCACACACGTATGTATGACCCGTATGGAAAGTTTACTGGCCTGTGTATACAATTATGTGTACCTATTGCTATATTGGTATATGGAAAAAAACGAATTAGTATAGAGGAGAAGACTCGTTACGTGAAGTCGTTCAGTTGTGACCGAACGTGACGATTTAATTTGTAGAATTTCCCGCGACGCGCTATAACAACAATAATCGCGCGCACAGCCGGGACGCGTGAAAAAAAAAAAAAGAAAAAAAAAAGAAAATAAAAGAGCGAATATTGCGCTAGACTATAGATATACATCGTAAACCCTCTTCGTCGTAATGAAACGGGATGGATTTCCAGGGTATGTATACATATACATCGGGGATTTAATCTATGCCTCGCAGATATATGTATAATGTACCGGAGAGAGAGAGAGAGAGAAATGGGTGAAAGCCGATTATCATCCCCGTGCATTCAATCGCCGCGCGCGATCTTTGCTTTGCGACGTATATATGATATATACATACATCGGCTGGTTTACGGTCTTTCATTAATATATTATGCGGATGGGAGAGGAGAAAACGAAGAACAGAGCTTAGGCATGGGGTTATACAGTGCACACATATACGACTCGTGGTGGACGCTCTGCTGTGTATAGCTTTTGACGCGGCGAAATTAATCTTTTGTTGTTATTGTCGTCACGGGTGAGGTAAGAGAGGAGGGGCCGAAGCGAGTGCATCGAACTCCGATTACATTCTCCCGCTTGGATTATTAAACTTTTTTAACAAATCGCTCTTTTTGCTTTGAAACTGCAGGCGTGGCCTTCGAAGTTTTTCCTTTTTTTTTTTTTTTTTTTTTTTTCTCGACGCGGGTACGGGAAAAGGTGGTTTTAGTTGGAAATTGGGTGTCCTTGTTATAATGCACCAAAGGCAATGATCTACTGCTTGGATCGGTTTTACTTTTTGAAACAGTACACGGAGTTAATCATACAGGGTGTACCAACTTGCCTACGTAATAAAACTTTCAGACAAAGATGAGACGAAACTGTGCAGCCTCGCGTACACGTCACAAGGTGGCATATACTGTACGTATATATACATAAAAGACAATCAAGCGGTGGTAATTTACGAGCTCGCGTTTGTTCATCTTGACGAATGTATATGCTTGTGTACGTACACATACATACAGGTATAATTCACGTGTGGCGGATCGCAAGATCATACGATGCATCATCAAGAGTAGAGCAGCCATGAATCTCCGGTTGCGATGCACGTCGTATCATTACGAGACGTAAAATTTTCGTTGCACGAAAAAATAGCCCCTTGCGACGTAACGCTGTCGCACAGAGCGTAAATGTACAGTAATCTCGACTCGTCCCTGAAAACTTGTACCAGAGTCCACAAGTTATAAACACGCACGGCTTAACCCTGTCGTCGCACGAAAAAGACGAAGAAAAAAAAGGAGAGAGGGGGGGGGGCTTACGGTAAAATTAACGCAGTGGGTGCTCGAAACCATGAGCATTTATTTTTGTCGCGAATCGATCCGCCCCGTAGTGTATATCTATATGTGTACACGTACAATATCAGGAGTCGGTCCTCTGCACCCGTACGATGTAATATTCGTGCGCTTAATTGGCCTGTCGCGCGAGAGATGATGTTTCGTCGCGCGTGACGTCATCGGGAGCATCCGTTAGTTGGTACACACACGTGTACATATTATTATTATTATTATTATTATTATTGTTATTATTATGTGTTGTACAGATGGAGAGCGAATGCGAGAGAGAAAATCGAGCCAAGGCGAACGGCATATCTCTGACGTTCCTCCCGTGTGTATAGGTATATATGCATGTGCACCTTGTATATAACTGCATTTATTAATCCAGGGAGGAGGAAGAGGCAAGGACGAGAGCGGAGCCCGGTATTAAGTCTCAGAAGGCAAATGTAGTACGCGGGTATAATTATATATACAGTACGTCTGATGAGTGGACGGAGGAGGAGGAGGTTGTGTATCAGCATCAGGCCAGGGTGAACGAACGATTTCCTTTTTTTTTCGTGCACTCTGTGTGTTACTTCTCTTGTTGCGTGATGCCTGCGGCTATCTACGTGTACACATATGAGAGATTACACGAAAAGTTGTACCACGTGTGGTTATAATGAGAAAGTTAAAATAGTTTGGGCCATTTTGTCGTTTAGGTTACTATCTTTTTTTTTTTTTTTTTTTTTATGAAAAATTTAAGAAAAGATGACTTCTTTTTATTTAATCAATTGAATTTTGATAAAAATCTCTTTGAAACGAGACTTTTTGAAGCAAATGAACAATTGTCACATGAAAAATTCAATGTGGCCACAATTCAGGTCTTGGGTCCGTCAATTTATGTCCAATTTATGATCAAAATCACCTGAGTTTGGAACTGATTGTCGGAACTTGTGTTCCCAACATTAATTTTTTTTAATACCCTGTCCAAACAAATTGTAAGTTTACTCAGGAGGGATAATAAATACAAAAATCCACTTGAATTTCAAATAAGACAAGTATAATTTTGAAGTTTTTTTTGCGCGCTTCTACAGCGAAACGAAGGTGTGAACATTTTTTAAATCTCTAATCAGCCTCTGCTAAAGAAAACCACAGATAATAAAAAAAAAAAACTAAATTGTCCCGAAGTCAGAGAGGAAAAAAATTAGTTCTCAAACTCCAATTATGAGTGAAATCAAGCGTCACACTATTTTTATTCAATACGATTTTTCTAATTTATCATGTACAGTAGTATAAACAAAATATGGTCAGACCCGAAGTCGTATGCATATCGATTGCATTCAGTGCCATATATAATATGATGGAGTAAATGAATGCTCTCCAATGGAATTACCCGTGTATGTGCATGCACTATATGGCTACAGTTGTGTCGTATATACACTCGTACGTACACGCAATACACGCACTTGCGGTCGAGCAGCCAACGACGGCGCTACTCTAATTTTAGGTTTACTACACGACGATTTACTCTACCGCCCTCGGTACTCATTGTCATTTATTTTTATAGGAATCACATTTTTACCCTTTTCTTTTTGCTAGCTAAAAAAAAAAAAAAAAAACGAACCCGATGAATCAGTGCGTAAAAATTCATCACGTGCGCAATCCCGTACTGCTTATGCAATTAGAAAATGTTTGTAAACTATATGATTCATACCGCATCGATTCGTCTGGCTGATCGTATATCATACGCACATATATACACGTATTGGCTAAGACATTAATTTTTCATAAACGTCTGCACAAAGACACTTGCGATTTTTCGTTCAACGTATACACATGTATACAACATACGGCTGCGTAAGTACGTATATAGAAAGCCAAGGTGTGTCATGCGGCAGCAGTACCTATATAGGTACTGCAACAACAAAGAACTTTTAGTATCCGGCTTTTCAACGCACACACGTATGTATGACCCGTATGGAAAGTTTACTGGCCTGTGTATACAATTATGTGTACCTATTGCTATATTGGTATATGGAAAAAAACGAATTAGTATAGAGGAGAAGACTCGTTACGTGAAGTCGTTCAGTTGTGACCGAACGTGACGATTTAATTTGTAGAATTTCCGCGTGATTATCGTGATGAATCATTTTTTTTTTTTTTTTTTTTTTCACGTCATAAAATCACAACTCTTGTATAATGCATGTAATGAAAAGAACATTCTCTTTTTCATATAGCGAACATTTACCGTTTTAATATCAATAATTACGTTGGACGCGCTTCGCACCTCCTTGTTACCATGTATCATCATTGTTATTATTAGATTTTTTAGTGTATAAATTTTTTTTCTTTTTTATGGACTATACATGAACAGGGAAAAATATACAGGTTTCTGAATTGTATGTATTTTTTGTTGCCCTTAATGTGAGTAATTTTCAGTTTTGACTCTACGATTATGATGAAATACATATAGGTTTGGTACGTTTTTCATATGACCTCCTTTTTTTTTAAATTTTAGACACCATGCATTATTTATCCCTTGACTTTTGAGAGGACATACTGATGTAATTGTACTCCATTGTTGTGGATCATCATAGCAATGACCGTAAAAATGGATTTACGTATTTAGCCAATCACACACAGCACGACAAACCCATCGTGTATATATAATAATGAATATACAATTATAAATGACGATAAAATGATAAACAATATAGATGAAACAATGTAATGCTCGAGTATTGACCGAATGTCATACCTGCAATGATTCCAGAAGGTGGACCCCGAGCTGATATTCACGAAACAGGAGAGGATCGGCAAAGGTAGCTTCGGCGAGGTGTTCAAGGGCATCGACAACCGCAGCCAACAGGTCGTCGCCATAAAGATCATCGACCTCGAGGAAGCCGAGGATGAGATCGAGGACATACAACAGGAGATCATGGTCCTGTCGCAGTGCGACAGTCCCTTCGTCACCAAGTACTATGGATCCTACCTCAAGGTAAGATTTTTACACTTACGCGCCAAACTACGTCCTTTTATCCTCTTGCCTTCCGCGTGTACATTATATTATAGAAATAACGAGAGAAAGTTCCCCCCCCCCCTTTTCTCCCTCCCTCTCTATTTGTGCTTGAGCAGCACGAGTGCAAATAATTGGGTCGGATCCTTGATTACACAACCGCGCGTTTGTAAATATATATATATATACAAAACGAGGGAAGGAGGGACAAAGATACATCGCGTGTTGCAAGAGATTTCTTTGACGGACTTTGTATGTATATATATTATACACTCGGTAGTACTCTGCTGCTCGTGAGTCACGCGTTGTTGCGGAGATTGAATTTTTTTCGACGATTGATCCTTTCTTTGCCTCGGCTCTCGTTCAAAATGTTTTTTTTTACGTATACACGATTATGATTCATCTTGGGTACAAAGTATAACTGTAGGTATAGATGATCAACCATATTGAGTATAGGTATGTCAGAGTCGTAAAATCAATCGTTAAATGGTTGTTAATTTTATCGATGTTCATTTTAACAGGTACCCGTAACACATTGCCCGCGAACCGATACATTTTTATAACTTGGCTTTTTAATGCGACAATTATTTTACGATGTTAATAAAACTAGTGACACTAGTCTATATATATATATTGACGAAATATTTCCGATTGATGCGTTGATCGATACTCTCAAGACTATAAGTATGCGTCCATCATCGAACATATATTATATGTATATATATCATTGTACAGGACGGATTGTTCAAAGAGCCAACCTAGATCCGGGCGCACATCCGCTTGGATGAGCCAGAGGAGAGGAAGCTACATGTACGTGTAAACTCGCGCGCGTGCACGCGATACATATTACATTCGGTATACCAAATCCGTGCGCGGAATTAATTGAGCGGTCTGTAATGTATAGAAAATTTAATACTATACACGTGTGTGCGATTGATGCGCAGCGCCTGTCCAAGCCATGTGGTTGACAGTGTAATACATACTGGTGATTTGGATCCGGGACAAGGTTTCCGGTCGCCTTGCATATCAAGATACACGCGCGTGCTCTTCTCTTTTATTTCGACGGATAGCAGTTTAAGGAAAAATAAAGGAGGCGATGCTTAATGGCCGGCCGAGCGCGACGCATAATATAATGCGTTGTTACATGGATGACCACGCCTCGGTGCTTTGCGGCCCTTTTGCGGACGCGGTGGCGGCGGCGAATCACTGTAATTCGCTCTCTCGACGCCCCCCGACAAAGCACGTGGGTGATGATGAATCTCGTATGACTGGGTTATGTAAGTATACACTGGCTTCGCGAAAAAAAAAAAAAAAAAAACACTTTTTTTTTGATACATGCATTGCGCTCCTCGTTGTCTCTTCTCTCCTTTGCGCTGTTTGCACGAGTAATGTATACCTATGGTGTGACAGTACCTGTACACAGAGTGGAGAACAATGTTTCATACGATGGGCGTATACACGGAGCTGCCCGTTTCCCCCCATCGCCTCCCTAAAGTTTCTTTCTTTTTTTCCTTTTTTTTAGTGCTGTGTTCTCTTTTTTTTTCTCGTATTTTTATTGTAGCAGAGCCTTTTGTGCGACCGGAATAAAATGTGTAATGGGTGCCCTCCTTTCTTTTCGAGGCGCTTTCGGTGTATAATGATTACACGCATTGTCAATGGGACGGGCGCTTCGATTGTTGGTGTTGGGCGACACACTGTTTCTCTACAGATCGGGAATTTTTATTTGACGGTTTCTTTTTTAATCCATGGTGCAGAGGCTGTATATTTTGTTCAGTCGCGCATGAGGAACGACGTCTCGGTGATGTGGGATTTTTTTGTATTTCATTTTTGTCTTTGTTATCTTGAATCGAGGAAAAAAATATAAGGAAGCGTGGTTCACGTATATCTCGCGAATAAAAAAAATCGAGTTTCTTGCAAAGCGCCCATTAATCATTTACCCGAGTATTTTGATGATCGACATTTAAAAATTGATAATCGAAGAGCCATTCTCGGTTTATTTGTTATTTCTTAAACATTCGATCCCTGCACGTATCGCGTACAAACGATCGAGACACGTAGCCACGGCTGCACAAATGTCCGCTCGGGGGACGAATTATTTTCCAATTCCAAAGGGCTAAACGACTTCCGAGCGCCCGCACTCTCCGGTGCTGTTTGCAATGTCCCCTCGATGCTACCCTATACACGTAGGAGAGAGAAATGGAGGGACACCCGATGATGGAAAGACGATACCCATGCGACAACGACCGTATTCAAATCCGGCTAATCGAGTTTCGCTCCTCCGTAACAGCGAGGGAGGGACTCATAATCCCATACAAAATATACATGTATCACTTATTTCCTGCGCCTCGCTATTCCAGCTCCGCAGTCAAATGTACCTATATGTGCACATTGGATAGACACTGGGTAAATTGTGATGCTCCCAAAAGAGGTGTAGGGAAAACAATGCAATCGCGTGAAACAGTGACGAAACGTGTATTCATAGGAGTCTCTGTGAGGGATCAACCCACGCACGCCTACTCATGATGTCACCCCGATGCCGTGTGCATCCGCAATGATGAATTTCTTTCTTTTCCCTCCACCCGAGAGTGTAATTATATGTATTATTACAAGAGTCGCTGCGACTTATGGGTTCTCTTGCCGGGGCGCACCTACACCAGGGACACACCGACTCTCCGTTTCCCAAGCCTTTCTTCGAGCTCTCACCTCTTTCCTCCTCCTCCTTCTCTTCTATTTTTGGTATACGACTACGGCCGAGGGTGTACACGCATCGGGAGGCCCAAGGGAATAGAAAGTCGAGCCGATTAGCATTCAACGATTGCTCATCAGCCGTGAAAAACGTGTCGCTCGATCATCATCATCGATCGATAATTCATCGCGTGTGGGCAGACTGTTTTGAAAAATCATCGTAGCTGCTTTGTTCCCCTCCTCGATTTATGTATTAGTGGGGCGGCCAGGTAGGTATCCGTAGCCTCTTATATGTCCACGACTGCACCAAAGTTTTTTCTACGTATTTTTACCTCTTAAACACGATGCTGTTGGGTGCGAGCCCGAAAAAGTCCGGAGTCGATTGTTATTAACATATTACATGAACAAATAAAAAAATTTTACGTTTCCGAGCTAAAAAAAATTTCTTTAGGTTGATTGGTCCATTTTAAACAAAAAATACCTCTTGCTATTTTTTCGTAAAATGCTTAGATTGTTCAGAAAAAAAAAGAAAAGTTGGACAGAAACTAAGTTTTCAGCTCATGCTAGTAGTAGTAAATGTTTTAGTTTCATGAACAATGAACCCTCGTGTGTATAAATATATAGATGGAAATCGAAACAACAGCAAAACAAAAAACAACAATGGCCCAACGCGTTGAAGGGCCAGACGGTATACATTTGAAATTCAAAGCAGCGACGCCGGTAGCAGCGTATATATATACATAAGTATGGCCACGTGAATCGAAATATCTCCCGGGACACGCGAAGGAGGGAGAGAGGAAAAAACGAGCCGTATACGTATGTGTATAATACATCAATTACTCGGCACTTTTCTCTCATCCCCCCCCCCTCCCCTCTTTGTACAGCTCGTGCAAAGAAAAGCATCGCGATGTCCAACGCAAAATTTCCTTTCACCGGAGCTTACCACCACAGGGAAAAAAAAAAACAGGTCCTCCCTGCATACGTATCCAGCTCCTCGGCGCTCGCTTTATCGACATTTAAAAACGCGTACGGCAAAGGGAAAAACCCGGGTTGTTTTTTGCGCGACGTCGCAGCTTTTGTTGGCAAAATGTGTACGTATATGTACGGGTGTGACGCGAGGGAGGCGGGGATTAATACGGCAGCGTCGTCCATCACTGCCAGGGCCAGTGCAGCTCCCACGATAGTTTTTGCCCAGCGTATTTGCTCTCTGTCGTATATGCCAGCCAACCGGAGGAGAAGAGAGGTAAAATAAAAAAAAAAAAGAAAGTGCCGTTGAGAGCAGGTGCATTCATTATGCATGAACTTGGAAATGGCTATTTTTGGCGTCGTTTTGTTGTGCTTTTATTTGGGGGTCTTTTTTTTTGGGGGGGGGGGGTGGATATTTTGCTTCTGACGTTGTGCAGGGATATAAAGAGGCGCTGGAACGTGAGTCTGTTGTTCGTCTGGATCGATGCCGGAGGGCATGGATAAATGGATGTGCTAATTGATTGATTATACCTACCTTATACTACAATAGTCTGGCAAAAAGTTGCTTGAATCCATCGATGTTCGGCGTGAAAAGTTGTTTTTATGGTTTGATAATTTCACGTCATCGGTTGCACGTGTAAGAAAGTTGATTTAATTTTTGTTAAAAAAACATTGTTGAAAAGTCAACGAGTTTTCGTTTGGCTGTAAGTACCAAGTCTTTTGACTCTCATTGTAAAATTTGTAATTTTTGACTTTTTTTTTTGCTAGTAATGTATCCAAGAATTTTCCCTGTGAAAGTATATATCTGTAGAGATCTAGAGCCTTTTTTGATAAACGAAATCCTTAAAACTCAGACAAGACACTCGTTCACTTTTACGCGGAAAAATGTCTTAATTATGAAGCACTTGAATATCGAATGACAATATTTTTCAATTTCATTCTCAACTACGCTCTTTTACATCAAAGTATCCTTAAGCGCAAGTACCTGAAACTTTTTTAAAAGAAAAAAGAATACAAGTGCCGTTAAAAAGAAAAAAAAAAGAGGAGGAAGGGGCTATAATAAAGACAATGGGATTTGATTTCAATCGGCAATTGCGTGTACTTTTCTCGAGGCCAATCGAATAAACCCAAGCGCACAACTTTTTTTTCTCTGCATACCCCACAGTTTAGCGCGCTTCGTTTATTTATTGAACAAAAGCGCGCCCGAAACACGGGGAACGCAATGGAAAAAGCTCTGCAAGCTCTCTTTTTCTCCCAAAACACGTAGAAGGTAAACAGTTCGGAGATGCTCGATGTTTGGTCATAAAAAAAACAGTAGCAGCCTTTCTCTCCCTCGCTGTGAGGCCATCAACCATATAGCGGAAAGTTCAAGGTCCCCGGACGACCTTGCCGCATCCTCCTTCTCCCTCTATCTCTTTGTCTCTTTACCGGCGAAGGAAAAAAAAGCTCGTTTCCTCGTCTTTCTAATTACTTAGCTTCCGCGTGCAGGCTTTAAATTTGTAGGCTTTCTTGGGACACGTATAGGTATATTGGGTACACTTTTCATTTGATTCGACAGAAAATACGCGTGTGGTTCCTCAAGTGCGTCATTATAGTAGGTTGTTTGACGTCACTGAGGAGGGGGGGAGGGGTGCCGTATAAGTGGAGTGGAGAAGGCGGCACGAAAGCTAGGGATCGATTCAACGACTCTCGGTGGGTTGAACGAACTTCGGTCCTTTTTTTTCTTTTTTGTACTTTTTCGTTGGGTCGTATCCCTGCACGGGATCTCAAACCTCTACGTGGGTTTGCATGAATAAGTAATAACACTTGTATACCCACCGCAAAATGTAAACGATCGAGTTTTTTTTTTTTTTTGGGCTCGCATACTCTGTTTGCGTGAGGATGATGTTGTGACGATGATTCAGGAGGATGTGGTTTGTTTACGAATGTATGTCGCCATCGCGTTTAATAAACCTTGCCTTTGAATGGTGGGTGTATATTTTTTTTCTTTCTTTCCACAGCAAAGCAAACTTGGGAATGTTAATATCTCGTAAAAGGAAAACAAGTATCGGAGAAAAAAAGGGTCTGTTACCATAAAATAAACGGTACTCGACAAATTTCTTTGTTTTTTTTTTTAAATTTTTGTTGAAAACTTTATAAAAAATTAAACTTTGCATCGTATTTTCGAGTATCAAAAAATAAATAAAATAATGTGCAACAAAGGGTTGTACGAAATACTTGAAAAATAAGCTCATCGAGCTTGCGTCATTTAATAATTGGTAATATTGAAAAAACAGCAATTACTCCATCCGTGGGCCACGAATTAACGGATCGATGAATTTTACTGTGCCATAAATGTATAATGTTTGTTAAAAAAATATTAAGCACAAGGGTTACGTGATCCATTTGTTTGTAATTATCTAGCACAAATGAAACACGTCGGGCAAGTAAAGACAGTTCTTGGATGGTTTATAAATAAATATACGCGCCAGGGTAAAAAGGCCTTGATCGATTTTACTTGTAACATCAACACCGATTCCCAGTGGAAATATTTCCAGCCATTGCTTCGAGTAAACTGCATGTGATTACTGTCATCGATCGAAAGGCGTGGTGTTTTCATTTTTTTTTCTCCTCCCCCTCCGTGGCGTTATTTCGTTAGTCCCATCATCGGGGCGTCGGAAACTTGATTACCCTAGACGCGGAAAATCGTGTTGGTGGATCGGGGAAATAAAACGACGATGCGAGTCCCGGAAAATTGCGGGCGAACGTAAATTTGTGGTCGCTTCCGTGGGCCCCGAGCAAGTACTTGGATTTCAAGATGTCAAGTGAAGGGGCCCTTGAAGTGTAATGTATACTGAAAGAAAATTTCCAATTTAATAATCCCTTCAAACAAGATTTTATATTTTTATACTTACAAAAAAAAAAAAAAATAAATAAAAAACATTTATTACTAATAAAAGAAAATACTCTTGACATCATAAAATATTGTCTTTTTTCAAGATAATATAAAAATATGTACTCGGTACTATTCTAGTATATTCTTTTCTTGGCTCCAAGAAAATTGTTTTTGTGAAAACAAACTTTACAAAAATGGTATCAAATCATTGAAGAATAAAGACAGATACCAAAAAATTAATGCTTTCCGAGGGACGAGTATACATTTCGGAATTTAAATTGAAAACAATTTATTTTAACATACGTAAAAAACACGTACTTTTAATAGTGCTGTCCAGAAAATAAGTTTGAGAATCGCCAAAGTTTCGGTCCCCAAGTTTCAAGACACAGAATTAAACAAACTCGTCATTGAAAAGCATCTTCTCCGAGTTATAAATTTCCATTTCGCTAGAAGCCTTAGAAAAAAGAAATAGTGATGGTAACAAGCTCATCAGCATCTAAAATCATCCCTTATGACTTGAAATATCGGTCTCCATCACTGTGACAGTGACAGCAACAATCACCGCTCGTGACATTATTGTCTCCGCAAACACCATTCCGAGAATCGACAGGAACATTTTTCGACCGAGACATGTAACAGCAAAGGGATAAGCACTGTAAAAAGGTGTATGGTTTACAGACTGGAAATGGCTGGAAAAAAAGGGAGGGGGGGGGCGAGAAAAAGAAGTACACTCGTGGATTACCGCGCTCGCGTCCTTGCTCCCTTATCACCCGATTGGCCGGCCGTCGCGCGGATTATTAACGGGTCGTTCGCTCTCTGCTAAGATGAGGGAGGGAGAAGGGGTGGATGAAAGGGACGTGGGAAAAACAAAGCGAGCGAAAGAGGAAGAAAACAAGATGGGGAGAGTCGAGGGGTTCCGATTGAATTTAATTGATCCGAGCGACGCTTATATTGAGATTGGCCATTAAGGCGCTGCATTTATTGCGCTTCGCGAGTGCTTGGTGGAGGCTAGAGTCGCCGGTGAACTCTATTGGCTCCGTTGTTATGGTGTTATTGCTCTTTTATGCCCTGGATTGTTGTTGTCATTATTGACTCCTCGTCTATCGCGTCTAATCGTCCGAATGATGGCTGTCGTGAAACTTTGTCCTTTTTTTTTATATTTACTTCGTTCGCGTGGAAAAAGAATATTTTTATTACGTTTACCGGCATAATATTGAGTAAACTTTTATGTTGGAGCTAGTAGTGGAGAAAAATCATGGCGCATTATTTGGATATCATACCCGAGGAAAGATAGCCTTTGACAGACATGTGGAAGGTATAAAAGTTTTATATCTGCGTAATTCACCTGATGTAAGTCTTTGGGACTTGTTTGTGAAAGTTACCGACGAAATCCAAATAGTAAATCTCAAACTTTATAAAAATTGGCAGTAAAAAATTTTATTTACAATAAATTGCTTGAAAAACTCTCCTAAAATGATTAAGCACACTCGTTGGTATTCTATTTGAAAATACTCATAGAATGAAAACTGTGTTATTTTATTATAACACGCAGCAGTTTTACCTTTTAAATAAAAAACGGGAAAGAGGCGTCATTTTCCATAAAAAGTACAAAAGAACAAAAAAAAAAAAAAAGTGTTCGTATACTGCACCGACATTTTTCTCGCAAGTAGTAACAGGTCGTGTACTAGTCAGACACACTTGAAACTTTCTTTACGACCTCGCCGTAAGTCAAAAGAATTTACAGTGCTTTCAAGGCTTACGATCGCACCTGCGCTTGCCCAATTTTTACAATTTTACAACACTTCATGGCCTTTATTTTGCTCGCACCCTTATACAAGCAGCGTTAGCAAAAACCATTAAAAAAATTCTACGAGTAAGCGACAATTGTTTTATGGCCCGTAATCAAAATCAACAACAACAACCAACATAAGAGAGGCACTCGGGTGCAACGAGAGGATTTATCCACAAAGGGCCGAGAGGAAAATCACCTCCGTGCACTACCCCTCGAATGTAATCCAGAGATTGGCCAGTGTCGTGGGGGGCGCCGTAATAATCAAGCCTCTGTGGGAACATACAAACGCGTAGTGTATACATATAGCACACGTAGATTGCTGCTTAGCCATCGATACGGGGGTTCATACCAACAACAACCTCTCCAGTCAACAGCTCCCTCGTAAGCGCGAACTGCACACATGTAAGGCGTCATCGGTGAGATCGAATTTTCTCTCGTTCTCTCGCTCCTTCCGACATTCGCGGGGGCGTAATCACGTTGACCCCTTCAGGTGTGCCGAAGTTTGCGAAGCTTTTGATTATTAGGGGTAGAGCTCACCTCTTTTTTTCTTCGCCCTGATCCTCTCTTGGCCTCCATACGCACAGCAACGCGAGACGAGCGTGGTCTCGTTTTATTTTTGGTGCGACGCATTGTACAGGTTTCTCTAATAGATTTACGAGCAAATTGGGTAATCTTGGTTCTGATTGATTTATTTGTGCGTTCGCGCTTGCGTGGCTATCAGGTGAGTAACTACGCATCATTTTTCACGAGGAGCGATCAAGGTGGTGAAACGGTGGGTGTGTGGCGGCTTTTGCGTTAGAATTTTTTTTTGCTAGGAAAAGTGTGATGCATCGTTTGCGTTGGGAACATTTTTGTTCATCCAAAACTAAATTTTTTAAGAGGTTTTATCGAGCGTTTTAAAATAAACTAAAATTATCTAACAGTAATATAATATATATAACACTGTTTTTTAGTAGGAAAATTCTTTATGCTAATTAATAGTAGCATAATTCCAAGTAAATTTTTTCTTGAAACAAGATGAAATTTTTTAAAATAAGGAATGTTTTTTCATTTAAAATAAATGTTTTCTTAATGTAAGAAAAGATACTCTTATTTCAAGAGTTTATTTTCTTGAAACTACTCTAGTAAATATTTTCTTAACTCCAAAGAAATTTGTTTTCAGTGTATTTACGAGACCTGCTGCTAACGTGTAGGATGCGAGGCTCTGCTAATCTGATGCACCGTTGTTTATTACGAGTAAAAAAAAAAAAAAAAAAAAAAAAAAAAATACGAGGCAGCCGGCTTGAATTAATTTTCAGCATAAATACGAATTACTTTCAAATTATCGCGGGCTAATTTAAATCCACACTTTATACACGAGTATTAAGTACTTGACTGATGCAGAGCTCGGATTACAACTGCGAGTAAAATAAAAATCGCTCACCGCGGCCACCCGAGTGCAAAAACACCGTGTACATCCGAGTTTACGCACCATGAAGAAAAAAAAAAAAGGGAATTTAATTTGAAAGTAAATTGTATGAAGAAAAAAAAAAAGTCAACAATCGTGCAGGGGCTCCCGCGCATACCTAATTAAATAACGAGCCTCGCGCTCTCTCCTTGAAATTAATTTCCAAACGAGCGAATTTTCGATGGTAAACGTGTTTTATTTTTGCAGGGCACAAAGTTGTGGATCATTATGGAATATCTGGGCGGCGGCTCGGCACTGGACCTCATGAAGGCCGGGAGTTTCGAGGAGATGCACATAGCGGTCATCCTCAGGGAGGTACTCAAAGGCCTCGACTATCTTCACAGCGAGCGTAAGCTGCATCGCGATATTAAAGGTGAGCGAAATGGTGTTTTTTTTTTCTATCACATCTTGCAGTGAGGATTACTATAATTCGTGAAAAAAAGCATACGACAGCTCGTTGTTGGGAAAAAAAATTATTTTAAGCACAGAAAGGCCGAAGGACACTTTTAGTTTAAACTTGAAAGGCAGCAGAGATATATAATACCCGTAGGTTGAAAAACAGAGGAAAAAAATTTTTAGGTACCTTGGACTCGGTCCAAAAGCTTTTCTTTCTTGAGAATTTGCCTTCACGGTCCGGCCCTTGTTCCAACTTTGAACTAAATGACGGGCACTTTCTTCAAATATTGCGTCACACGATCTTTTGCCTCGTGTTATCGTCTAAAAAAATATTCTTTTAACAATCAATTTAAAGATCTCGCAGGAAAAGTAAATAATCCGTAAAAAAAAAAAAAAAACTCTATTTGACCAGCCGACAAAGCAAAATTTCAGCAGCAAGCATTTTTTGTCGAAACAAAAGGACAGTTTTCCGAAGACGGTACCCTTGCAATTACGACCAAAGATAGGGAAGATATCGCACGCCCAGAGTATAGAGACAACACCAACTTTGAGCGAATTTTGAGAGCCGCTTTCGCAGAAGTTGGGCATAGTTTCGATGAACGGCACTCGCGCGCGGGGCTAACGATGGAACTTCATTTGAAAGGGATTTGGCCAACTATACCTTATTGGATACCGCAGGGATTATTACGAGTGGGATTTCGAATCTTTCCCTCATTAGTTGAGTTGAGTTGAAGTTACAGTGGGATGTGTTGAACTTTTTTTTTTTTTTTTTTTTTTTTCATGCAATTCTTACGTAAAATAGACGATACATTGATTACCGAGTGATGTTGAAATACCAAGCCAGTGATAAAGAGATTTGATCGGCATTTAATATTATCGCTTGACGCTGGTGATAACCGATAAATTTATACTCGATCACTTTTACCGATCCGAGAAAAATAAAAATTCTTTTGTATATTAATTAAAAAATACGTGCTTGGTAAGAAAAATAAAGAGCTACGAACTGCAAGAGATTTATTACCGAGATAAAAAAAAAAAAAAAAAAAAAAAATTAAATCTCGATCGTAGTGCTTAGTGAAAAACACTAAAAGTAATCATTTACGCGATTGGAATTACAGCGGCGAACGTTCTGCTAAGTGAGATGGGCGACGTAAAGCTGGCGGATTTCGGAGTCGCGGGCCAGCTGACGAATACCACCAGTAAGCGCAACACTTTCGTCGGCACGCCTTTTTGGATGGCACCGGAGGTTATCAAACAGTCCGCCTACGATTCCAAGGTAGGAGTTTTTTTCAGTGCTCTCAACGGTACATACCCACAGAGATGGGAAATTTTATATCCGATACAATTGTAGTTGACAAAAACATTTTTTTTTTTTTTTCCGGTAGCAATTATTAGTACTTAAGATTATTTTATATCTATTACAACAATTATTTTATTTGAAATACAGTAATTGAAAAAAATGTTGATCAAAGTTGTAAATACAACCGTACTTAGTAAATTAAATAAATCATCATTCTTCTCATTGACATATTATTTTAAATCATTTACTCGATTAAATATGTCATTGGTGATTCATTTCAGACAATTATATCGAACACAATTGTGTTTACCCTTTTTCAGTAAAATATTTTGTTAATTTGAAATAAAATGTGTAAACAATTGTAATTGATAAATAAAAAAGTTTGAATTACTTTATTTGAAACAATGCATTAATTTGTTAACGCACTTTGTTTGATATTTTGTTACAATTACAAAAAAATCAAAGTACTTAATATAATTGTTGTATTTAAATACATATTATGTACTAAACGACAAAATAATTTTAATTACAATTCATATAAAGAAGCTAATTAAGAGTATATTTACAATTTCTATAACTATACGTTTCGTTCTCGATCGACTTTGAAGATGAGACGGGGCTTGTGGTCTCTTTAGATATGACACAGAGTTAGTAAACAAGAACCAAATTTTTTTTCACAACAAACGAATCCGAGTCCACTCGGGACAATGAAATTCAAAGAAACCTCATCGGCGAGTCACGTCCTCACTATTATCATACCCATTTATACAATTTGATAATGCTGACATGTTTCGACAAGCCAACTTATGCTCTGATAAGCCAATAACCCGAGCCACTCTTGTAAAATACGTCTCATAAACAAATGTGCACCATCGGTGTTTCGGGGAATCGGTCCACTTGTGATAAACCACGCGCATATGTATGCGTATGACGTCAAATCGAAAATATCACGTAAGTACACTCGCCGACAGTTGGTGCACCACGCGCGTAATTTAGTATATCATCTTGTCAATGAAACTGTTTTGCCCGCGTCACCCGTACCACGTGCGTTTAATTCAACTCGATCGTGATGATGCGAATGGAGGAGGACTATAACAAAAACGAGCCTGCAAAATATGTTGGATGTTGGAAAAAAAAAAAAAAAAAAAAAAAATACATTACAGGCGGACATCTGGTCACTGGGTATAACGGCGATCGAGCTCGCCAAAGGCGAGCCGCCCAACAGCGACTTGCACCCCATGAGGGTGTTGTTCCTCATACCGAAGAACAACCCGCCCCAGCTGACCGGCAACTACACCAAGCAGTTCAAGGAGTTTGTCGAGGCTTGTCTAAACAAGGACCCCGAGAACGTGAGTGCCTTTTTTTCCCCCCTTCTTCCTTTCTCAGTGGTGCTTCCAAGGAAAACTCGTACTCGGATCGGTTAGCGCCACGAAATGCCGATTTTTCGGTGAACGTGTCTCAATCACTCTAATGGAGACGAATCACGATAAATGATTATTTTAGTCCCCCTCCCTTTTGACCTTCCGCTTCCTGTGTAGTCGAAAGCGTGAGGTATAGGTATACGTGGGTCATATTGTCGAAGGAAATTTCGAAGCATCGGATAACGATCGGCTGCCCGATGCACTTACGTAATAACAAACGCGCTCACCAAAAGTTTGCATTTTGCTGAGCGTCTTGTATCATCGTCTCGACTTTTTGGCGATTCATCGTAAATATAAATTATATATAAAATATACTCGTACGGGCTCGTCAACAATGATTCAAGGTATCGGTAAACAAACGCGTCGATCTCGTTGTGATCCCGTGGTTGTATTTTTTTTTTCCTTCTCCCCTATCGCGGGTCTGAATCGCCGAACGTCAACTCGGCACGTCGAAACTCGATATGCCTCGATGGAAAAATCATCATTCGTTACGGGCGCGCTGAAATCCGAGCGAGATCAAAGCCAGCGCTGAGTCACACGTGTACAAGCAGCGGGTGGCGACTCGGTGAATATAAAAAAAAAAAAAAAAAAAAAAAAAAAAAGTCATTTCAACGAGTGATAAGGTGCCGGTACACACGCATATACGTGCGCGTTTACCGTGACCCGTATCCGTCCGTCACCACGGCTCCGTTGAGCGTTTGCTTGCGCAATGGTGAAAAGGGTTTTCGAGTCTCGCGACGATTCAGCCAAATCATAACGTGGTTCTTCTGTTGATTTAATTGGCCGTTAGTGAATACCCCCGCAACGACTAAATTTGTACTTGGGCACGGATACATTTATATTATTTTTTATTTTTTTATTGAAGCTTATAGTTCATTATTTGTGATGATAAATTTTTTTTTTTTTTTTTTGTGAATACTGATTTTGCTTGGCAACAATTTGTTTTTTCATCCAGCAATACCAACTGCATTAAAATTTGGAAGAAAAAACCATTTGGACTCAAAGAATATAGTCAAAGTTGTAGAAAAAATAACAGAGTATTTTATACTTGAAAATAAATTACAATAACAAAAATGTACAGTACTTACATCTGCCCTTCATTCGGTAAAACATATATTATTTGTAAATTATTTAAAAAGCCATAAAACAATCGTATCAAAGTCTGACTATGCCCTCGTATATTTTAACTTTCGTCATAAAAAATGAAATGAAAAAAAAAAAAAGAAAATGTTAATACATACGTGATATTCTTACAAACACACGCTTTGTTACAGAGGCCGACGGCAAAGGAGCTGCTAAAGTTCCAATTCATCCGCAAGGCGAAAAAGAACTCGTACCTGATTGACCTGATCGACAGATACAAGAAGTGGAAGTCGCAGCGCAGCGAGGAATCCGAGACGGAGAGTGAGAATTCAGACTCGTAAGTCCACGCCCTTTGTAGTATAGGCAATGACGTTGCACCACCTTTTTTTCCCGATTGAAAAGCTTGACAGCGTTATTATTTTTGACCCGTGAAAAAATGCAAAAGTTGACCATACCCCCTATAAATGTATGTCACAGGGAAGAGTCCAAGCAGGACAGCGACATGGACGAGCCGTGGATAATGACAGTTAAAGGACCGCACGGGCTGAAGGGACCCTCGATGTTGCCCGTGGCGTTGCGCGAAGATCCAATGCCACAGCAGCAACAACAATCTCGTACGTCATCGAACGCTAATCATACGCCAAACCACAGGCCCCAGCAGCGGGAACAGGAGCCGAGCAAGCCGCACGCGAACGGTGCCTCCAGGTCCCCGCCCAAGGAGTCCAATGTCAATCACTACAAGAACGACTCCAGGGACATTTCCATACAGAACAAGCACACCCCGGTACATACATTACTTACAAATAATGCTTATGATGATCTATACATATATTGCACCTATGTACTATTTTCGGAAACGGGGAGAAACTTTTTCTATCCACCTTTCGCCCGTCCGTCCAACTCTTTCTCTTCTATATGTAATAAGCGCACACGTATACCGTTCGGGACTTATTTAACAAGACCTTGTTACTCAAGCCGGCATTTCTAGAAAGTTTGCTCGAGCTGCTTTTTCGCGTTGCGTATTGCATCGGGGCTGGAGATTGATGGTTTCCGTCGCGTTCGATTATATACCGTTCGAAAAAACACCATTGGCCTCGTGTGTACAATAACAATGATTAAAAAAAAAAAAAAAAAAAAAAACAACCTGGTGATTACATCATCGCAAGGGTAGGCTTGATAAAATGGAAATAGTAGTATTTTTTCATCTCTAGTTGCGGGTTAATGGGATTAGGGGTCCTCGCGGTATTTTGGTCGGCTTCCAAAAAATTCGCACAATGCGTTGTACGTACCGAGGTTGTTTATTTATAGACAAACAAGTGCCGAGGATGCATCTATTGATTTACTTATGCAACGAGCACCGGCTCGTTTGATCAATGCTGTGCTCATCGTGTGCTTTTCTTCGGTAATGAGTTGTTGTTATGTATTAAAAATATATATATATATATTTTGATTTTACCGTCAACGCAAACTAAATTAAAACCAGATCGTGATACCCTTTTTTTTAAATTAAATTAAATAAAAAAATAAAAAAATAAAATTATGCAGTCACAGCAATAGAAACATTAATCTTTCATATTGGCCACTCCTATAGTCTCGGACGCACGAGGGAACGCCAAAGGTGTCGTCGGTGGTGGACAACAGCGGTCGCGACTATCACGACTCGTCGAGCCGAGAATCGACGTTGCGGAGCTCCAACAAGGACAGGGACAATGTGCTGCGTCGCCGCGAACGCGACAACGAGGAAAACAGCAGCAACGCCGTGAGCAACAGCCGAGAACAGCGCGAGCGGAAAACCAAGTCCGAGGTGCTCGTGGAGCATCGCAACGAGGAAAAACCACAGCTAAGGGATCACCACCACCACCAACAGCAGCTACAGAGACCGAGGAGCTCGCAGGAACTCAAACATCCGCGTAGTCCCATCGTCAACGGCGTCATTTTTCCACTACTGTCTGATGTAATTACTTCCTTTATGTTTGTTTTTTCCAGTTCGTTGTTAGCGGTTGTTAGCTGGCTTGTAAAACTCGAGTCGGGCTTGGGATGTTTGAAAACTCGGGGGATGAAAAGTTTTGGGTTTCAGCAGGGACAATGCTTTTTGAGACCTTTCAGTGGGGTCGGGCTGGCTTGCGGGACAATAGGATTAATTAACCGGTAGAATTTAGTTACGTTTGCTTTTAGACGTGCATCGAGTTGATGGGCATCGGAAAATTGTCATTTTATACTTTTCTGTTACAAAGTTTTTCGTAAGGAACAACTGCGTGAAGTGTTATAATTGAGAAATAGCACCAACAATAATAATGATTTTTGAATGCAGTTGCAGCGTAGATACCAGTACGCTGCGAGGGACAATGGCGACGCCAGCAATTCCAGTAGACATGTCGGTGCGCTGGACGAGCTGAGAGGTGCCTTCGAAGTCGCGGAGAGAACGTCGCCAGGGATGAGCGAGAGTTTCGTCAAGGAGATATTCAAAGCGCTGCTCCCGACCAATCATTCAGACGCTCGGCTTTCCATGCTGATGGAAAAGGTCGTTTTAAAGTAAGCATACTTACGCCTCGTCGCTGCTCGTTCGAACCAACGTTCGTTATTGAAGATTATAATTTGCCTTTTTTTCCTAGGGATACGTAGGGACGTGAGAGGGCGAGGATTCGCAGAAAACTGTTGTCGGATAATCCGTTGACCCTTTAAGAAGTGGCGAGTCGCGCAGGTGCGCTCTTCCCTTTCTTCCTCCCCTGGGCTCGTCGAGATCCTCAACTTTGTTAACGATACCTGATTTACAGAACCAGCTCCACACCCGGAAGATCCTGATGCAGCGCGATCATCTGACCACTATACCTTCCGGATGTCGGACGTCACGCCTGATCTGCCCAGGATCGCGTGCGTTGCGCCTGCAACTAGGTTTTCGTTCATCTCTCTCTCTCTTTTTTTTTTTTTTTTTAGTTTTCGCTTCTTCCGTTGCATCTGTTAAGAGTAATCGTAAAAAGTGATAAGAGCTAAGTTGTTAAGGGAATTTGATGAATGCTTTCCAGCTGCGTCACGACGTTTTTCTTTTGTTTTGGAGAACATTTCTTTAAATCTCTTTTTTTTTTTTTCCTTTTTTCAATGATTAGGTATAGTTGTTGAAAGTTCGTACGATTGGACGTTCCAACGAGATAGAGGGTCAGTAAATTTGTTGACTTGTTCTTGCCTCATTGCAGAATTGTATCCGGAATTCGCGTTAGTGTATGTCGCGTAGTCGCCTCGGACGATACATTTTTTTTTCTACATAGAGGGTACACGCGTTTGTGATTATTTTAGATGAATTATGAAAAGTAATTATTGATTTGCGTTTTGATTAAAGTATTATTGTTGCAGTGCCAAATGTTTTAGATTCTCTGATTAAATGTTAATACAGAATGTAACGTTTTAAAAAATATTTAAAAAATTAAAACCTTAAGTACAAAATATTAAAGAAAAAAAAAAGAAAAAGAAAAAAAAGAACATTATAAAATATAGCTATTATGAGACAAGTAGTCCATAGATAATACTGACAAAAAATAAATGAAGATAAATTTTTAGATATTAATGAGAAAGTGTATTAGCGTGCGTAACGTGCTTTTTAAGACAAACAAATAAACAAAAAGTAGACATTGATTCCAAAAAGTTTAACCTATTTTTCCACTCGCGTAGCATTTAGACACCTGATTATTTTTCATAATTCATGAATGTAAAATAAAGATGATGTTAAAGACTGCCTCAGATCTTTCCTTTCGCTCTTCGTGTAGCTGAACGACGAAGTGTCTCAGACTCTCGTGCGATTTTTAGTAAAAGTAAACGATAGCTTCTGCAGATAATAGTAATAACAATAAAAATAACCTAACGTTTTGAGAAAATAATAGCGAACATAACTCGGAGCAATGTTAGTGGCATGCTTTGTTAATTTTTAATATAAATATTAAAGCAAAATAGACGAATTGATCAAGCAAGCGAAATAATGCGCATTCTGGATTCCGTTAAAGAAAGACAATGAAATCAGAAGTAGGGAAAAAAAAAAAAAAAAAAAAAAAAAGAAGAAGAAACTTTGGCCTCGTTACTAGAGGCTTTGTAAATATGTATTTAGGACGTTAAAAAATATAGAAATATCTTGTTCTAACTGTCGACGTGCCTGCTGAATCGTCCTGATAATCGTCCGCATTGTAAAAGGTGAAGAATGTAAGAAAGAGAAATAGAGTGTTAACAGGACGTATACTCAAAATAGTCAAGGGAGCAAAGTGATTTAATTTTTGCAATTCACAAAGTTATAGAAATAAACCTTAAGCCAACTGTTGTTAATTGTAAACGTGAAACATGAACTACAAGCAGAACATATTTTACAATCCAACATCATTGGGTTTTAGTTTGTAAGGATTCGAGCCTTCATTTCTATTGGATTGTGCATGTCATTTTACTGTAATGGTATTTTTCAAAATCATTTGATTCTTTTCGAATGGCTTTAAAATAAAGTATGTAATAAAAGACAATACAAAGTTAAAACAAAAACAAACCATGCCATTTGCTGGAGTACATTATTTTTCGCGTATCACGCAAGTTCCCACGTGTATTAAAACGTTGTGCAGGTCGTCGATGTTTAAAAAAAAAAAAAAAAAANNTCATTGTTGCCGTTACTTTAGGTATATAAATATTATAATTCGTAGGCGGATTCTTCGTGAGAGTAAATGAAAATAATAAAAAAGTGAAAACTGAAAGGCAAATCGTGATAAAAATAAAGTTAAGATTCTAAAGAAAAAACGAGAGAAAGAGCGACAGTCAATAAAGAAAGTCGACAAAAGTATTGGAGACAGAGTTATTATAAAAAAAAAGGAAAGACGATGACAAATATGAAAAAGAAACAGAGTAAAGTTAAATGATAATAAGACTAAGTATTAATTAGCGACGGAGATGTGTGATTGGTTGAGATTCAAACATAAAAAAAAATAGACACATAACTAAAGGTAAGGGACATAAGCATCGAGCAGTTAAATTTATTAAATTCAGCTTACGAAGATAGCTGTCGTTGCGCGATAAACTCAAGTGACGATACAATAAAAAAAAATTCAACAATGCTCGACTTGTTTATCTTAACCCATTGTTCGACCAATGAATTCGATTCATTGCGTATTGTTTTTTTTGATTTGTTACCTTCCAAGTTGCAAATAGTCAAGTTTTGCTAAATGTTGAACAAGGATAATAGAAAAAAAAAAAAACTACTCTTGCGTCGCTGCCATACTATGCATACCCTACATGCATCGTTATTCCTTAAAGAAATTCTTTTTAATTTTAGATAGATTTGTCGATAGGAAAAAAAAGAAATAAATACTTTTACTTCTTTTTTATCAAACTTGAAATATTTTAATTAATTGTATTTGTTGTGTAATAAAAATAAAATTATTTCATAACTTGAAACAGCTTTTTACTTATAAGGTCATGCAAGTGCCATACCTTTCCATATTCATTTTAAAGAGTTTTTCCATATAATAATAATAATAATAATAATAATAATAATAATAATAATAACAATAATTACCACCAGTTTAATTGTGCCACTGCCTCTAATTGTAAATATAGAACCCAACGTAGTCTGTTATATACGATTTTATGCTCGCCGCCACTCGGTTCATGCATTTCAATCAGCGCCATCTAGCGTGGCTGATTTAAAACTAAAAAGTACCCTTTAAGTCCCTTTTCTTTTTCGGTTTCGGAAAATTCTCCGGCAGATAGCGCTAGTTGTGTCTTTTAAAATTTTGCTTCTACAGAAACGCGGGCTGATCACTCACATCACTGGATCAGATTTAACCTACAAAATTGAAAACCTCCGCTAACGTGAAAAAGTTGTCAAGGTGGATTATCAGGTATCTATTTTAATTGAAATAAATTAAGAGTAATAACTTGAAATGACAAATAGTATAACTTTTTAAGTTAGAATGAGCATGACTTATCGACTTGAAAAATTATTTGCATGTTGCTTAAGGTCAATGTTTAAGCTGTAGTCGGAAAATTTTTAATAGATAAGGTAATAGGTACACGTACTTGTCATTTATGTTTTATTTACTTTTGATCTGCACGCACTGATTTTATTGGGCTGTAGTATTTGATATCGGAAAACTGTTGGGGTTGACTAGGAAAATTGAGACACTAAGCTCGTTTTTTTTTTTTTTTTTTTTTTTTTTTTTCTTCAAAAAGTACAACAAATATACACTTACCTCATGATGCCGGATTCTAAGGGTAAATCTATCCATGATGCAGTGCGTTCTGGCAACGTTCAACTAGCACGTGAAATTTTGCAGAGGTAATAATTTTTGTCCGAGTACGTTATGCAATTTTATCTTCCTTGTTTTTCTCATCCACGATTTAGAGATCCAACTTGCGTTAATGATTTCAACGTTGATTTTCAAACACCATTACAAATGGTCTATGATAATGTTTCTCACGTCAACCCCCAACAAGCTGATGACAGACTACCAATGATGCAACTGCTTGTTGATAATGGAGCAGATGTTAATATGCTTGCAAGGGATAACCAGAATACCAGCGTTGATCCAACACTGATTTTAACTGCGGGAAGAAATCAGGTAACACTTTTCTCAAACAAATAACAAAAGGCACTAAAATTTTTAATTTTTAATATTAAATAGATCAAAGGCATTGCGGTTCTTTTGGAAAACAAAGCTGATCCTAATATCATAAATACCTTTGGTTTAACAGCTTTGCCTACTGCTTTAGAATGGAAAGCTTCCGAATCAATCATTACGATGTTGCTGGATCACAAGGCTGACCCCAATACTGTTGATCTTAATGACTGTACGCCTTTAGAGTTGGCAGTTGCTGCTAATTACTCTCTGAATCTTATAAAAAAGCTCGTAGCGTGTGGGTAAGATATACTAAGTGTCTTATCACGTTTCTTACCGAATACTCTGCGTGATAATTTAATTTTAATTTTTTCACGTGACAATGTTATTTTGTTCTTTACAGTGCAAAGAGTAAAAATATTTACAAATGTTTACTCAAAGCATGTAAACCAGATCAGCGGCAAATTCTTGAGTACTTACTCAAAAATGCAGCTGAAATAGATTCTCATGGACAGTATTCGTCCAAAGCTCTTGTATACTATATTGAGTCCACGAACCATCATTTAAATGAGGAAAATTGCATCCTCAAAAAGTTACTACTTCAGCAGGGAATTAATTTCGATATTGAAATAGGTAACTCGGAATTGCATCTCGCTGTCAATGATAAGAACGAATCAAAGGTCAAAACTCTGCTTCAGAATGGAGCAGATGTTAACGTGAAAAACATTTTTGGCAATACACCTTTACATTTACTAATTGGTTTAGAATACGGCAAAGACCGAAAAAATAATCAGTTTAACGCCATTGGTAGACTACTTATTGAATACGGTAAATTAAAAACTTTTTTTCCGTAATAATTCAAATTTTGTTCGGCTGTAAAGTGTTACAGTGATCTAAGCTGACTATTAAAATGTAAACATGTTTTAACAGGAGCGGATTTGCGTGCACGCAATGTTATTGATGAAACGCCTTTTTATTTAGCTGTAAAAAAAATAAACGAGACAAACGATAGAGACTTGATGCTCGTGATGTTGACTAAAATCACAGGCATTCAAGAAATAAAGTCGGTTGATTTACCTCCACGGACCGCCGAAGAATTGAGGATTCCTTTTAATAAGAATGACTTACGATTAGATGAACTCATTGTTGCCGTTACTTTAGGTTACGAGAATTTAATCGATCGTCTGATCGATCTTAATTACGTTGATTTGACGAAAAAAAATTTGTTTTGCGAAGACATGAGTGTAGCTCTCGCTGCTGCTGTAAGTCTCTATAGAACCACAAAAATGCTGTTAGAGGCTGGTTTCCGAAGCCATAGGTTAGTTATTCGATCAGTAATAAAAATTTATTTTTTAGTTTATTTACGTTGATCAAAGAACGTTTGTTTAATAGGTACTTTCGAATGTTTTTTATTTGGGAAACCGAAAACGAAGTTGTTTATTCGAAAATAGCATGTTTATTTTGGGAGTACAAGGATCACAATATTGTAAGCAGTATGATATATCATGCCTTTAGTGAAGTTATTGCATACTCATTTGTATATCCAGAACAGAAGAGACGGATAAATCTTTTAGCTTTTTTCTATGCCATGCTCTCACGTTCGAATAATTTGAGTTCAGACTTGGTAGCCCTGAAAGGAATCATTAAAGTGAATAAAGTGCTGTCAAATATTGTTTCCACTTGCAGCAATAAGCTTGATGAACTAAAAACATTCGAAGTATGGCATGAAATGTCCTACTATGATATCATTATGATGTCCCTAGATTCCCTTGTCAAATTACTGAATAATAAGGAATACTTTGATACGTGCTCGCTTTTATTCAGATTATTCTACCTAAGTAATTCTTTCTTTAACAAAGAGTATTTCGAGCATGTGATAAAAACTCGCATCAATCTGGCACTCGAGAAAAGAAAAATATTAGATGCTGCCAAAGATCATCTTCATGAAGCTCTTTTAGATATGTTACAGACAATGAATTTGAAAAGCCTTCCGGATGAAATCGTATGGAAGATTTTTGATAACTTGAACATGAGAGACTTGAAAAAACTTGCGAAAATCGATACAAACATAGGTATTTACATTTTAAAATTGTTTACTTCAAGTATAGTTTATCAATTATTTTAACCAACCATTTTTTTTTCTAATTAGATCAAGCTGCAGAAACAGATTCCGACGAAGATGCCGATGATGAAACTGATGAGGATGCCTATGAGGATAGTGATGAAGATGCCAATGAAAGTGTTGATATGGTTGAAAATGATGTTAACTAATTAGACTGTACAGAAAAAATATTAATAGTTATTACAAATTTGTCAATCATTTCGTTATTTATTGAGAAAATGTTATTTGAAAAACTACAGTCGTCGATAATACGATAAGTCTATACAATTTAGTGACAAGTACTTTTTTCATGAAATTTCGTCTTACAATATCGTAATTAAATACTTTACTATATGCAGAAAAGTAAGTACTGAGAAAAAACTAAATGACAAGGAATTCGATAGTATGTCACTTTACGTACTTCGATTAATAAAAATACATACTATATGAAAGAACCAACAAAAGTAACAGTTAATGATTCTCATCTACCCGTCTTTATGCGACCAATAAATTCAATAATCCGTGAAAGTAACTAATTGATTCCATAGAATCTCTTAACTTGGTCTGGTATATAGTGAGTCTGATCCTCTTTGTTGATTCTTGGTGTTTAAACTCAAAATATATTATGAGAGCTTTAAATGTTAACCACAATCGACTAGTATTTACATTTGTATTTGACACTTCAGCTGAGTTCTTCAATTTTGTATGTCTCTAAATTGTTGGAAACTGTGTTTTGTAAATAGTGGGATTTAAACTGATCTAAAGTACCAATTAGATGTGAATGAAAATTTCAAATAAAGATTTGGAAGCTGTAAGAATGAGGCTCACTGGCTCAGAGAGGCTGTCTGGGCGTCTGGCATCAGTGCCCTCCTTCCCGGCAGTAGATTCCTGTTTAAGAGTATCGAGACAGACGCTAGACGCTGGCAAACCAGCGACCATGAAAATTTACCTTTAGTTAACTCTTACTTATCGGAATTTGTTTTGCACCGCATTCGCATGTCAGTATCAGATGTCAGTTGTGTACAATGTGGTCAATGTATAACAATAACAAAGTACCAACTTTAATGTGGATGAAAAAGTGTTTTGATTAAATTTTTTACAAAATGGTGTTTTAATTGAATTTTTCTTGTGTGAGCAACAAAAATGACAAGATTTATTAAAATCCGTTTTATTTTTCTGCTGTTATTTATTCTTCTAAATACAATAGGTGCAAATGATACGATCACTATTTCTTGTGATAATCTTAGAATGGGGCAGTATATCTGTCCTCATCCAGATTATGACTTTATTGATCCCAAAACTCAACAGCCCAAAGGTTGTACGGAGAAGAATAGAGCTAGTGGTGAGTATTTCATTGACAACCTTAGAACACACTGTATTTAGCTTCTTAGTGTTTTGAAAAATTACCTAACCTTTTAAAGGAAGTAAAGTTACAGTTAATGTGTAATTGAAATATTATAAATATTTTTCAGTGGTATGTTTAGCAGCTGATAGACTTATCTGTCGAGAAACCCAAAACAATACTTTCAAGAAAGACATACCTTGCAAGTGGACGTACGTACAATTACTATTCATGAAACATGCAGTTTTCTAAAACTCGTTTTATGATTAATCTGCTTTATTTCAGTAATGGCTACTCATTTGAAACATCCCTATTACTGTCTATATTTTTGGGAATGTTTGGAGTAGACAGGTTTTACCTTGGATATCCTGGAATAGGACTCCTCAAATTGTGTACCTTAGGTTTTCTATTTATTGGACAATTTTGTGATGTGATATTGATAGCTACACAAATAGTTGGGCCAGCTGATGGTTCCCACTATGTTATTCCGTACTATGGAGCTGGAGTGACAATTGTTACAAGTGATGACTTTACGTACAAAGTACCACAGTATGATTGGTGACAAAAAATGAAATTTTCATGAATTACAGTGTTTTATGCTTACTGAAACATCTGTAGTTGACTGTCTCGAAAAAGTTTAAAAGTGAAATGATTTTTGGGAAGCCAAGTAAATTCTTGGTAACTTTGAATCTGCTCTGCTGATGTAATATTCCATTATGTTGTAAAAAGTTATAGGTAACAGGTAAACGTAATCATTAATTCTATGATATCTGAGTAGTTTGTCCAAGCAAATAAGAGCATAAAAGTATTTGTGACTCCGAGAACATGGTATAACGTATTTTCTGTATATTTTTAACTGCGCTATTGAATAATCGTTTGAAATATACCATTGAAGGTAGTACTACAGAATTTTCATTTATTACCGTTTCCAATGCAAAGCACATATATTTGAGGAAGGAAATTTGTATTTCACTATACTAATGCTTTAATCAGTAAATTAATTTTCTTGCATGTTTTTTTTTTCTGGTAACTTTGCAAATTAACATGCTACACAAGTTTTTTTCTAGATAAAAGTTATATATTGCACTCGAAATACAATTACTCTCTCATTGTATTTTACGATTGTTTTTTCCTAAAAAATCGCTACACAACTTAATCTACACACACTAGTTGTGGTGCCCATTAGCTTGACATGTCAATTTGAACCTATACCTCAATTGCGCATTGAAGCCCAGCGCACATTGTCCTTAAATTAATAAAGTACGCTCGGCGTTTTTTTTTTTTTTTTTTTTTTCTTCAACACTAAGTATAACGCAACCGATCTATCGGTCGCCTCGGAGACCCTTAGTTGTCACAGTAACATCGGCCAATCGAAGCCAAAATAAGCATCAGCCATAAGTATACCCGAACATGTCCTCAACCTCAACGGCGAGCGGCAAGGGGACCCGTAAAACGTACAGCTTCGAGGAGCGAGAAATCCTCGTGAACCTGATAGCCAAGCACCTGCACAACGGCCACGAAAACAACACCGAGGATGACTGCGCTAGGAGCAGTAACGGGAGCACCGAGGGCGTGTCGAGGCGCAAGTCACTCTGGTCCCAGCTGACGGAGGAGTACAACTCGCTCGTCGGCTCGGAAAACTCGAGGTCGTCCATACAACTGCGCCGCTGCTGGGAAAACATGAAGGCCAACAAGAGAAACCGCGACGCGGACAAACGGTGCCCCTTTTTTACCGCTTTTGTGCTCAAGTGCATTGTACATGATTACAAAAATTGTGCGTGATCGGGGTGGGGGTTTACAGTGATTACCGGGTCAACGAGGGTGTAAGTGGTAAATCCGCGCAAGACCTGACGATGCAGCTGCCACCGGCGAGTACCCTGGGACTGCCGCCGAACGTCGTTTTTCAGCCAAAAGAGTCCGAGCCCTTTGCTTTCGAGGGACTCATGGTACCCACGTTTCGTTGCACCGAAGTCAAGAAGGAGCCCTACGGTATAACCCATACGAGATGAAAACAACATCCAGGGGATGTGATTTTACACACCTGTGGTGATTTAATTCTGTGTAGATTTTCACGAGGACGGGGTAGACGACAAGCAGGAGGGCAACGACGAGTTGGTGGACGACCCTGGCCTCGAGCCAGCGTCGAAGAGGCAAAAGACGCGGAAGACCTCGTCGCCGTCGTCCCCGAAGAAGCTGCAGCCCACGTGCAGGCAGAGCAAGGTGACCCCGAAGCCGTGCATAAAAACGCAGAAGAGCAACGATATGTACGAGTACGCGATATCCGAGGCGCAGCTGAAGCTGGAAACCGCGGCGCTGCTCAAGGAAGAGGCCCGGCTGAAGCTCGAGGAGGCGGAGTACAGGAAGGAGGAGGCCAGGATGCGCATGATTTGCGTTACTTACGAGCTGCAAAAACTGAGGGACGAGTGCAACGACGCCAAGATCGAGGACGGGGCTTTTTAAAGAGGCTTTTTTTTATTCGTGTGCGTCGTTACAATTGTTATTTGTGTTTACAGAGTTTATTGATACACGTGGTTGATACATAATATGTGCATGTATATATATATATATATAAAATACATAGGTTGTAGGTTATTGGCTAAGATATATAATTATAATATTATTATACTTAAGATTTCGTTACGTTGTATAAGTTATGTAATATATAAATATGGTTATTGTATACAATTTACAAATGCAGTTTTGGCAGTTTGGAATCAAATTACCGTACCGACGTTAAGTATCATATAAACATTAAAGTAACTTTATTTGTTGGTTTTTCATCGTGTTTTTAAGTACGTGAAAGCTTATCTCTGAGGGCTCTGGGGTTGATTTAAGTGTGATGAAAAGTTTTGCGAAACGGAAGCGACGTCCGTCCACTTAAAGTGAAAATTAAAAATGGAAAATGTGTTTTTTTCCCAGTTATATATTATATATGGATAGATTAATATGTACTATTGTTGGGTTTTTTTCGCGCTTACATGTATGCATATTTTCCTAATACTTACTATATACTTTCCTCGTCACTCTTCAAATCAAAATGCAACAACGAAGTACGTATACCAATAGATAATAACGATTCACATAATGCGAAAGTTCTCGTCGTGTAGATCGTTCGGCTCAGCCGTAGCGGGTCGGGGAACCTCAAACAGCGACGGATCGGTGTAGATGGGCTCGCTGGGGTCGAAGCTCGCCCGGTGCACCGAGCCCCCGGCCAGAGCCGTCGAGGAGCTTCGGCCCATCATACCCCCGAGCGATCGGGCGATCGGTCTAGAAGTAAAAATCAAATTGGCTATTTACTCGATAGATACTCGGATTCTCCGTCGGTGATTTCGAGATCGCGGTAAGCGTGTATGTACTCACGAGGAGTGACTCGGGTTCTGCATGCCCGAGCGCATGAAGGAGAAGTTGTCCGCCGATTTGCGGGCGCAGTCGTGCGATTGTCTGTCGGCTTGACGATTCTTCACTGCCACCGAGTACACGTATTTCCTTAAAGAGCGAGCCGAATGATGATTTCTCACGATGTACTTACATCTTCGTTGTATGTGTTTGTATATAATGTACCTGTAAATGATCGTAATCATGAGAGCGATTGACGCCAAGAACACGGCTAGAACGACCACGGCGGTCACTAGGGCGTAGTACTCGCTCGGCGTGATGCAGACTGTGTCGATCACCACGGGGGCTATTCTCTTTTCGGATATGGTGTTCTCCTCGCCGTGGTTGTCGTTCGCCATGTCGTACCTCGAGTCGTAAACCTGTAAAAAATTTATATATATATATATCCTCCTTTGTAATTCCAGGGCGCGGGTCTTAACGACCTTTCCACTACCTCGATCATCTCCCTGACAAACTCCTCCGGGGCCTCCGTGGCGTCCTTGACCTTGGCACTGGTGCCGTTGACGATCTCCTCGGTCGCGTTGACCATCCCGGGTAACGTAACGTTCCTCAGCTCGGCTTCGTCGATCGACCTGCGCTTACGCCCGTACGAGGGCTCGCTTCGGCCCGTGCCTGAGGAGCAGAAGGCCGGCTGGCAACCGTCCCTGCAAGTCCTCACGGTCGCCTCGAACACCAGGAAGTTCGACTCGGGTATTTTGAAGGCGTTGAACCGGGCCTCGAGACTGTCGCCGTCTCGCAGCCTGTCCAGTCCGGGGAACACGTAATTGTCCACTGGACACCTAGAGACATCCAAAAATCCACGATCAGACTGTCGTAACTTATTACTATTATTATTATTATTATTTTTTCCTAAATAATACTCACCCGTATCTGTCTATGAGCTGGACGCTCCTTCCGGAGTAGGGGTCTCTCGCGATGACGTTCGTCGCGAAGATGTCGTTTGCGTAGTTGTAGCTGCTGCGAGGTTCATTACATCACTGTTAGCGAATCGTGTGCAAAAGGTGATAGGTGCAAAAAAAAAAAAAAAAAAAAAGTCCAAGCCATACCCATCCTGAGCCTCCAATCTGAAGGTCAACGGATCTCCCACGGCAATCGTGGTCGTTGGCCGTCCCTGATAGAGTATCAGGAGCCGTACTCGCGAGCTCAGCGTATTCTCGGCTGGTAAATACTCGATGGGTATAGGTGCACCGGATCTACTGAGATGTTCAATCACATTACCACGATTAATTGATATTGCCTATGCATGTATATATAGGTTTACAGTGTAAAGATAACGCTAGGGTATACGTACCCCGCGCCTATGTAGCCGGAAGTGACGACGGCCTCGTCGGGGCCCCGGAACAAACAGGTCAGGTTGAAGCGCTTGTCCCGCCCAGTTTGCACGTAATCCGAGAACTGAACCACCACTATGTTCGTCATGGTATCGCCGTACTGAAACACGCAGCAAAAGACGATTACCGATTAACTATAGTACACACGATTCACCTTCTTAGCTGTAGAACAATAATGAAATATTACTCGTTGGGTGCCGCACTCGGGGTACCCTTGGGCCCCGCTGATTCTCAAAACGTTGACCGTCCCTCCGTTTCCACGGAAGAAGCACCGGTCGTAGTACCCGTAGGTGTAAATCCTCCCGATGAAGCCCTCCGGAGTGCGCAACGTGAACTCCATACCGTCTTCGTTGCAAACTTGGCTCACTGAAGCGACATAACCGAGCGATCGATATACGACCCTTTGTTTTATGTTATAAGAGAGTGAAAAAAAGTAAGTCACCGTCTAGGCACTCGTCGTTGCTCTGCCTGCCGTCGTTCCTCTCGTAAAAATCGTAGTCAGACGAGGTATCGTAGTAGAGCGGATTGCCGAGATCCATGTCCCTGGAGTCACGGTCGGTGAGCTCGCAGTTGTCCCTCTCGGCGCCGTAAAGCGCGGCGTAGGCTCTAAAGTTGAACGACCGGCAGACAAAGTCCCGGGCGTCCGCGCACTCGCGGCCACACGATTGGATCGACGCGGCGGTCGTGTAGCGGCGCACGAAGGGCTTGCGCACCCGCGTGCCCTGGCTGACCTGGCGGAAGTTCTCTTGCTCGTCGCAGCGCGACACCAGGGGTGGCCTGCCGATGATCGGTCCTCCGCCGTTGCCGAACGGCCTGCTGTGGTAGACGCCACCCTCGCCGATGTAGCCCCCACCGACTATGCCACCCTCGTCGTAGCCACCCGGACCGCCTACCGGGACTCCGACCGGACCCTCTGGGCCTCCTGGACCGAGGGCGTTGTTGGCGCCCGTGTAGCCGGTCGAGGGCCGAGCTGGTGGGTAAGGACCGCTGTTGCTCACGGGCATGGGCCGCTCGACGTAGTTCTTGCCCGTGTAGCCATTGTACCTGCGAGTTTCATTGCGTAAAGTTTTATTGAAGCACGTCGTTTTCGTTACACACAATTTTTTTGTGTACCTGTCGGCGAACGGGTAGGCGTCCTTGTCCGGGAACCTTTCCCCGGGGTACCGATCGGGCAGTCGGTTTGCGTCCATGTTCCCGGGATACCGATCCAACGAGTCGTCGGGCAAAGGGTAGCGATCCAGCGGCGTGGGCACCGCCGGAGGTGGGTAGCGTTCATCGGGCGGAGGTGGGAATCCCGTTGAGCCGAGGGGGTACCTCGGACCAGGTGGATACCCCGTGGGTCGGTCGAGCGAGGTAACCACTGGGTATCGGTGAATGACCCCCGGGAACCGGGATGGACCCGGGCGAGCGGGAATCAGAGGTGGAGGAGGTCTACTCGGATAACGACCAGCACCGAGTGGACGCATTGGGTAGGTGTCTTCGGTGGTCGGATACCGATCACCTATGGGATAACGATCACCCATGGGGTAACGGTCCACGGCCGGGTAGCGGTCCATCGGGTATCGGTTAACAATGGGATACCGATCGCCAACTGGATAACGCTCGTCGAAGGGATACCGATCTCCGGATGGCGGGTAGTACGGACGACCCGGGGGAGGGTAGCGCTCGTCGCCCGGTAGGTAGTGGGTCGGATAGCGGTTGGCCGGGTAAGCTGGGTACTTGTTGTTGGGCTTGTTTCCGTTCGGGTAGTCTTCCGGATATCCTGTATTTCACATGGAAAAGATTACTGTTGAATCTTGGTCAAATAAAAAATGGGACACGTTGAATTCGTGTTCTCACCAGGTCTTCCCAGAAACGGCCGCCCGTGCTTCGTATCCTGGCCCAAGGGATCCGGTCGGTACGCCGTTTGTCCATCGTGATCCAAGTGTTGATCTGCAATAAAACAAGTGTGTTTGTTACGCGGTGTGTGCAAATACATATGCATGTCGCTCCTTCCGTTGGATAATCCATCGCATCCTCACTAAATCACGCGATCGTCAAGGTTCATGAGCAGTAAAGCGTAAAATATGCTTGGCGAGCGATCGTAAAAAAAAAAAAAAAAAAAAAAAAGTAAGAAATAACTTGTGACTCACGCATGAGGTTCTCGTAGTAGTCGTAATCGGCGTCGTAAATGATGCGATGGCCGTCCTTCTGGTTGAACCTGCTGAGCCGACAGGTGCGATAGTGCTCCGAGTAAACGGCGCTCCTGCATTGAAAGCTGGTCTGTCTGAGGCACTCGTCGAGGCACTCGGTGAGACTCCTGCCGGTTATCTCGGAGTGGAATTCCCCGCTGAGCCGTGAGTTCCGAAAACGCTGGAAAGCCGTGTCCGGCCGGCGACCGTCCGAGTACAGGTGGGACGAGACGCTATTGTCCGGATACTCGGAGCCTCGTGCTATGGATGGATCTGGGTTTCGTAAGCGAGCATTGTGTTACATCGCACGGCTCGGCTTTATGTACATGTGGGTCTTTTCTTTCTTTCGTACAATATTTTACATCGTGTATAATATAATGTAGGTGGTAATTTTTTGTTTCTCCCTCGACGAGCCGGCTTATTACGGTTTTCAATTTTCTCCTTCTACTGTTATTTTCCCGATAAACCGTGTATGCACACGTGCACCTGGTGCGGTGAACTGTACGCGTGCAAGAAGATTGTGGATTGATATATAGAGAATAGGTGTGATTATAACTTATTGCGACACACGGGAGATGTGCGGAGGTGATTACGTGGCGTAAATATGAGTGCGACGGTGCGTCCAAAAGTGGAATTTTTACGATTATGAAATCAGGTCGTCAAAGTTATGAATGAAAGGAAAAAAAAAAAAAAGTGATTTATTGGAACAAAAGCTCATTGTGTGCCAGGATTACGAGTAAATAGGTATTATCAACGAAAATCGTACGATTGTCCAAACAAACGAGGTCGTAAAAGTGGTAGCTGGGGGTGTTGCTGACGCCAACGTCGTCCCTCTGGGAAACCGAGTCCTCCTCCGAGATGATGCACTGACGGGTCTGCTCGTCGAACTCGACGCTTCGGCAAAAGTACTTTTCCGCCCTCAGACAGAGCGCCTGGCACTCGTCCAGGGTCAAGTTGGTGTAGATGTCGACCTCGAAGGGGCCCCGCAGACGCTTGTTCTCCTCCTTGATGAACACCGACAGACCGTCGCAACGGTGCTCGGCTGGAGAAACCATAGGGGTCATTGTTAATTTTTCGACACCGCCGATCTCGAGAATAGGTACTCGCAAAGCCTCACCGTTCAGACACGTGTTCTCCAGGTACTCCGAGTTGGCGCTGTCCTCGAGTAGCTCCGGATGGGTCCGCCGGGTGAATCGGCTGAGCGAGCAACTGCGCATGGAAACGTCGTAGGTGGCCGATCGGCAAACGAAGCTGAACTCGTTCAGACACCTGTTGAGCGGGGCAAGGATGGTAAATATCATACCGCCACGCGACTCCAACGGAGAGCAAAAACGATCCCTTACCGATCCTCGCACTCTGTCCTGTTGGCAGCGGTGACCTCCTTCACATCCGTAGCCGGGAGTTTGAGCTTTTTCCGCGAGTGCCTCTCAAAAACGTAGCGCCGGTTCGGGCATTCCCTCTCTATTCGGTTGGCTACGAGAATCGTCAATCGGCAAAGGAACAATCGGATCGGTCGACAATGCGTCAATATATTATACGCGATCAAAGACGCAACGCGAAAAAATCATCGGCTCTCTCTCTCTTGGGCGCAAAAAACAACGCAAACGTCTTTTGTCGCGCTAATTGTTCACTGCCCTCTCTCTGTTCGGCGTGTATACGTACAATAATACATGTATATATTATACGTCGTGAAAAATGCACGCTGCAACAAAGTATCACGAACACGTACATGTACATACACGCGTGGACACAGGAGCGCCGATGCGTGACGATCGCGTGCGTGTGTGATTTTTGTTCCTTTCTACCCGCACGCTCCGTTCGCCCTTTGAATCGCATTGTCGATGCCTTCTTTGTTCGCGCCATTGTCATTCAAACGAGCATGATCTCCCTCTCTCTTCTCCTGAATCGCGCTGAATCGAAAATAATGCGTGCGCCCGTACACGTATAGGCATCAGGTACAATAAAGAATCCAGAACTACGTGAACGTGCACATCATCTCATGATTACCTCATCATATCGTCCGCGCAAAGTCTTGGGTACTTAACGATTGTTGTCCGCGCCGTAAACTTACGAAAGAGATGAGTTAACGATGCACCGAAAAGGGGGGAAGGTCGATGTCGGCGCGAAACAATGTACGCGGAACTCGGATTAGCTCGCCGATGGGAATTTCGGATTTTCGCGCATCCACGGGGGAGAGGATGAAAATAACAAAGCAATCGGCGCGTTCCCTATGTAATTTCGAATTTGAACTTGGGACGGTGTATAATTGTACATCGGCTCGTTCCCGTACACATACACCAGCACTTAATGAGTAGGTCTATCGCTTTTTGTCCTCTTTCTATCTCACGTAATATACGATTGGCAATGAAAAATCCTTATTCCCAAGGTTATCGGCAAAAGTATATTATGAAACTGCGCGGCTCCTCGAGTGGAGGGACGTCCGGTATAGTCGGACGTACAAGGAGACACGCGCGCCCAAGCAGTACTTAAATCTATATGTATATATATATATATATATGTATCAACTCACACGTCAAACAGATCTCGGCAAAGTGGACGCTGTTCGGTACCATCATGAGGTTGCCGATACCCTCGGGCTGGGCCTGCTCGGAGCTTAGGTAACAGCTGCTCTCCTCGTACTCGGCCGCCCCGCTGAACGAGGCTATCCTGCTGCCCGGCTGGAAGTCGAAGCTGGAGCAGGCGCGCACCAGGTTGTTGGTGGCCGTGCGGTCTTTCAGGCAGAGGTCCTGGCATCTCTCCAGCACCCGGAACGGCGGGGCAGAGTCCCTTATCTGATGCGTTGGAGTTTTTTTTGCAATGTTATTCGAGATATCGATGAAAAATCACATAGGATCGGGGATCATCGTCATCACTCACCACGTCGTCGTCAAAGCCCTGCAATTGCTGATCCGGCAGTCTTTCGTAGGCGAGCCTACCCGCTCCACCATTACACGTAGTTTGCGCTGCAAAGAAAATTTGGATTGACGAATGCTTGTACATGAAAAAGTAAGAAAAAAAAAAAAAAAAAAAAACTGCTTCAATTGTACACTTGCGGGCCTCACCGTTGACGAGCATCTTCAACACCGTGAGAACAGTTATAGCTTGAACCATACTGAGCATATTACGAATCCTTATCATTTTGAAGTCTGATAACCGGCACCATCAAGTAGTCATGTCACTCGCAGTGGGACTGCAATTGGTGTTGCGATTAATTTTATTCGTATAGAGAAGAAAAAAAAAAAAATAAATAAATAAGAAATCGGCATTGTCTCGAACTGCACGTTTTTAACTAAAAATATAAATATATGCCCCAGGCCCAACGAATGTATTGGCTTACCACGACTGTGAAAACTTCATCGTACCGAGCGAAAAAATTCGTCCCATTTCGTATAGACCAAACTCGCGCGAAAAAAAAAAAAAATCTCACTTTCTAAACACAGGAAACACTTCTTGTTACAAGTACCCACTCGTACTCCTGATGATTTCCATTATTAATAATAATAAAAAAAGCGATGTGTGTTTTTCACAAAGGCATTTTTTTTCTTCTTCGTGGACTCGCACACGGAACAAAATTCCCCCTTTTTTTTTTTATTTAACGCGCAACTCTCGGGGGAGTATCCAACAACGTTCACCGAGCCGATTTCAAAAGCGTACTGTCACCGCGCGATGAATCGAGGGGGAGTTCGGACGGCAATGCACGTGTGCTATACATGTATATAGGACACAACAGGTAAAATCAAAACGCGTGACAGTCGCGCGGAGACTCGATGCAGTTGGGTGAAAATTATTAAACCCGAGAAGTAGTGGGGGGGGGGGGGAGATTAATGTCCAGATAAATCGCGTGAGATCATCGGAGTGCCATTTTCTGTGGGGGGAAATTTTATTCACTCTCCTTTTTATTCACGAGTGCAAGCCCGACGTGGAGGTACTCGAAATGGAAAACGGGATGTTTACCTTTCAGGGAATGCGATGAACATGCATTTACACAGTTGCCCATGTCAAATATGAACTCTTGCTCTTACTTATACGTACGTACAGATTAACGCTGCACACCATGTACTCTTTGATCAAACAATGACAATTTTTATCAAGCTGCAGGTGGTGGCAAGTGACCTAATTTTTTGTTTTCCAACCACATACACAGCTTCCGATAACAGTAGGATAGTGGAAGAGAAAAAAAAAAATGTATTTTTAACCACATACCGATCATTTCATGTGGAAACACATCGATCAAAACACGTTGCGCAATGATGAGTTTTTTGGGGGCTTTATAGTTGAAATAACATCATGGGAAAAAAACTAAAAGGAATTCGAAATGGTAGCACTTGTCTTGTGTTGATCATCTTATCCCGATGCGCAAATTTCAGGATCAATTTGCTACAAAAATGGCTAGCAACCCCCTTCCCCCCCCCCTCGTCGGAGGACAAAAAGTACATCGAAAGGCACACGCGCGAATATATATATATATATCTCTCTCTCCCTTTTCCTATTTTACACAGGCACCTACACTCGCGATAACTGTCGAAGATAATAGATCCCCCAATAATGCGCTCTCTCTCTCTGGGAAGTTGGAACTACGCTCTGGTGCCTTTGCGGGCGTCTATACCTATATATGCATAACGATGGTGTACCCTCTCTTTTTTTTTTTTTTTTTTTATACATATCTGTCTCTCGGGTGGCAGTGGACTGCGGGTATGGAGAAACGGTTCGGGGTGAGCGCTCGCCAGGAATCTCTCGCCCGAGCTTGCGCTTATTACATATACAATGTACGTAATGGCGATGATGTTGGGTAAAAGTCCTTCACGTGTGTCAGACGATATTATTTATACGCATATATGAAGGATCGGGGCCGCGGTTGGTTTTTCATATCGGGAGCAAGGATGCCGATGATGATTCGCGATGGAGATATGTACCTATATATGCGTGCTATTACGGTCGCGGTGGGCCTAAGCGCGCGATCGAAACGATAATACGCCCGTATGTATAGCGCGTTGCGAAAGCTATGATGATGATGATGAGTCGTTAGCGTATGGTCTCGGCTTTTTTTTTTGTTCTACGATTCACAAAGGGACTCTATGAGCATGAGCTGAAAAAAAAAAAAAAAAAAAGTGCGTCTTTATTAGAGAAAGCTTTTTTTTCTTTATAATGGTCAATAAAAAAAAAAAAAAAAAAAAACCAACATGAACTACTCGGTGGATTTTATTGTGGCAATAAGCCTTTGTCTCGGTTTGATGAGCAGTAGTTGGTTTTTATCGTGCTGTACTTTTTTTTTTTTTCGCGGAATCGATGCTGGTACGTTTTGAAGGTTTTACGGGTACCATCCTTGTGTATAGGATTTTCATTGTTATTATAGGTCCATTTGTATTTAGTTGCTGCTAGGTTAGTGTAAAGAGAAGTAATTCAGCGTTAAGATAAGCAACTGTATATATTATTAGTGTGTACCTTGAATGAATGATTTAAGATGAATACTTAGCGTTTAAAGATGGTAAGAAATAGAAAAAGACAACGAAAAAATAACTCGCGCAACCCTTCAGTTTTTTTTTTATACGGTTACTTCGAGTTAATTTTTTCCACAAATTTTCGTTTGATTCGATTATTTGTATTTGAATCTTTCTTTTATAACGATTATAAAATCATTCATCCAAGATAAATTTAATTAATTTCTAATATATAATGAAGTATACCTATGTTCAATTGATAGCATGACGTACTAAAGTATACACTTGATTCATATTTCATTCAGACTATAATTTTATTACGGTGATGCTGAAAATTATAACGACACTTTCTTAATTTTCATACTTTAGTACATCGAATCGATAAATAATTAAACTAATTTAAAAGTTATTTGAACTACAGGCAATAAATTTGAAAAAATCTCTGAACTTATCTAATTACGAGAAAAAAAAAAAAAAAAAAAAAAACCCAGCACAAATCAACCAAGTGATTCACGCACACAGCAAAACTCGCGATCTAAGTGGGGCATGCAAATGCGCAAAGGAAAATGGGACTTTTGACAATAAAGGCTCGATTGACCGCAACTACCTACAGTGTACATTATGTTTCAAAGGCTTCGAAATTAAATGCAAAAGCACGCACTACTTAACACTACAATGCAACCTGCAACTCCAAACTCACGCGTTTTTTCTCACGCTGAGCTTTTAACTGTTCGACTTGCGTTACGAAACTACGCATGGCATGAAAAAAGAGCAAATGCAAAAAATCTTTTAAAAATAAATACGTTAAGGAACAAAGAAATTTAGATACGAAATCGGTAGTCGATCAAAATCAACCAACTCGATAATGGTCCACCCAAGGACCCCAGATAAAACCTCGCCAATTTTCCACAAAAAGCAATTAAAAAAAAAAAAAAAAAAAAAAAAGGAGCTTACTTATATAACGATCTCCTGCCGATCGCAGACGCAAGCTCGTTAGGACAGGCACCACTGCGCGTTCTCTCATGAATGCCGGGGGTCGGGCGAACGAAAGAAAAAAGCCGATATCCTTCTTCCTTTGTCTCGAATAGCTGAAAATAATCAAAAACCGAGCGAAAAATCGAAAAACACCCGTCACGACTCGGTCGAGCCTCGCGTGCGCGACTCGCGCGTATCGTTCCACATTGCGTCAACAGTGTACAAGAGGCAACTGTAGGAGGCCCTGCCCGCCCAACGTGACCGGCACCCGTAATCTGACTGAGGTGCGCTCCGAAATCTCTCGCCTATCCTGAAGTAAACACCCACACGATGTGTGTTGCGCGCGCGATGAGAGAGAGCTTGCAGGGGGGTATGCTGTAATTATCATTATACATTTAGAGGCAGAGACCATATATGTTGTATATATATATATTGTTCCGTAAAGGTGGGGTCCGGTAAAGCGCGCGTTATTCCGGCCTTGCTTGATCCTGTCGACGCGAGCGCGTTAATGTTGTTGTTTTTTCTTCGCCCTCCCCCTTTTTTTTTTTCGTGCGAGGACCCGCGTATACACAAGTGTGCACAGGGGGGTCGTCCGGAAGTCGGTCTCATTGTGCTCGGTTTCCGCGCCAGCGTACCTACATCCGGGAAAACGCCGGGACTGACCTATACGCGCTTCAATGGGACACCGCACTACATATATGTGGCTATACCGTGATGATGCATGCATGTATTGAGCCGGACCCTTGTGTGTAGCGTGTATGCAGATGTTTTTTTTTTTGTTTTTTGTTTTTTTTTTACTACATCAGTCCACGCGTGGTGTGTCCTTATGTATGAAGGGGGGACAGGAGGACTCGCGGCGCGGAACCACGGATTAGAGATTTCAGCGTTACACCTGTGTGCTGCAGTGCTCGGCATGTATAGGTATTAGGTACATGCATACATGTACAACAAATGGCACATGGGTATATGTAGGTACGTGCCGAGTCACTGAAAAACACCTGTATAATGTGTCAAAGTGTCAGGCGCTGTGGTGTTGATTGTGGGGGAGCGAGTCTTTTTTTTTTTTTTTTTTTTTTTCATTTTCGTTAGCTCTTTTTTTTTTGAGCGTGCCGTTACAGAGGGAGTATGGATGGTCGATATATGCCCGTATACGGGTGTATGGTAATTGAATGATTGGCCGAGGCGAGAATGAGAAATGAGGGTCATACCGGTCATGGGGAAGGGGCAGGTGGTGCGCGCCGGTGTTGAAACGAAATTATTGCGTTCATTGATTTTTGGGATTTAATTGTTTTGAGCTGAATTTTAACAATGGGGGGGGGGAGTTCCTGTTCGTTGCGTACTCAAAAGATGAGCCATCAATTGAATTAATTTGAAAAGTTGGTTGCTTGGGCTAAAAGAATTATGTGCACAATGAGTGGAAGATTATTAATTTTTTTTCTCATCGTCAAATCATCAAATTTTTCGTAGATTTGGTTGTACGCTTAAACTCGTCTAATGGTCTTTTTATACAGTATCAACAAAAGTATAACATTATTCCCGTGGATCCATTGAAAATGTTTTTTTTTTTTTTTCTCACAGTCCAATGTGTATTAGATAATGGTCTTTTTTCCAATCTTCCTAAACAAACTTTGATGATTAAATTGTTTTGCTATTTGCTATAAAAATTTTTGTTTCGTACTTTTTACGTTCTTTACTATCATGTACTATTTGTTTGTCCGTATTTTTTTAAATCAATGGTAATTAATATCGAACGGGTTGAATAATATGATTTATAAAATATTTTATTAGATCAGATAAGGTAATTATAAAAATGATTTACCAAAATTATACAGAAATCGTTGTTTGCGATAAATAGTATGTATGTATTTTAAAATTTTTATTCAGATGATTTTTATAGTATCCAATTCTTATTTTCTTTTTTTCGATAGAAAACAAAGTGAATTTTTTCATACCAATTAAAAATATTCGAGCTTTTTTTTTAATTTCTCGGAAACACCATGATAACTTATATCTATCTATTCGTATTGTCATAATGTCATAAACAAGCTTATTAACCATTAACTTTGACTGTCTCAAGTTCATCCAACTTTCCGTTACAGTCTTAAAAGAGAATTTGACATTTTATTATCTTTTTCAAAAAATTTTTTTATTGGTATTAAATCCGCGCTCAGGATTTCTGAAAACTTTTTGCTCATCACGAAAAATTTCGACACTACTACTTAATAGGTACTCGATTCTTCATGTGTCACGTGAAAAATAAGCCCTCAAAAAACGCAACTTTCAAGTAGAGGACAAATTTTCCAAGCTATTGTATTGATTTATCTGATTATATTGCAACGTAACTTCGCTAGTTTTTCCGTTGAATAAAATTATTAATAATAAATATAGCCACATTCTTATATACCGTGTTCTTACAGTACCTTAGTCTCATTTTGACTAGATAAAAATGTATGTATGTATGTGTACACATGTATTTAATTAACAATATATTTACATGTAGGTGAAAAACAGGTAAGTAAAACAAAAAAAAATACGCTCGTATGGTCAAGGTATGATTTAATAATTTACCGTACATTGTTTTTGGAAATGATATTACTATTGTAGAATTTAAATGTCTAGGTTTTAGTTTCTGTAAGCTTTTTTAACTCTCTTACGTTATAAAAAGAGATAATATGAAAAATAACTTCATCCGGCAAACTTTTTAAGCTCATTGGCGTTAAAACACCTTCAAACACGTTGCTTAGAAAATTTCTTGCAATGTCCAACAACTGCCTCTTTTCGATAGCCAGATCAAGGCAGATTAAGTTGCATAATTGTAGTATAATAGAATTCTGTTATCTTCAAGTGACCGACGTAAATCAGTGCAAGCTTTAAGGTACTGTTCATTACTCAATAATGCAACAAACGATTTGAATGGCATTGTAATGATATCAAAGATGGATTTGTCATTGCCTAGTTTATCTTTTTTCAGTTCATTCAGATCGACACTGCAAATGGAAAACATCTTTGAGGCAAGCGGGTGTGATTCAAAAAGATTTTTTTTTCTAAGAAATCCTGCGTTCGAATTATTTGAATGTAAACCAATGGCGTAATAAAAAAGTAACAAAAGCTGTATGAACAAAAAGGATTTGGTCTCATCGTGGAAGGTACTTTGAAATAAGCTATTCATCATTAAAGTATCTCCAAACTCCCAGAATAAGCATATTACGCTTAAATGATTCACGTAGTATCGTGTTTGATTAAAATCCCTTACATGTAAGTGCCTGTTAATAAAAATATTGTTTGATTACTAAAAACGTAATAAACATGTGAAATTATCGATTAACAATCTTACTGATTGGATTGTAAGCCAGCCTCCAACATCATTCTAATAATATTGTACAGGCCTTTGACAAACGCTATTTCCGGCGCTCTTTGAACACTTTTACAACAATTATTGCTGACCAAGTAAATGTAATTCATGTCAAGCAAGCGATCGACGAATTGCTCGTTACATAAATAAACGGCTACAATAAGTTCATGCAGCTTTGGCTCATTATTATAGGGTATGTCTAAAATAGAGAATACTTCAGTTTCACAAGGGTCGAGTGGCATCATCCCATGGATTCCTGTGATTTCCATTAGCAGTAAAGTTAGTAAATCTATGTCTAGTATATGCGCTGCAGCTAAGTAAAACGGTGTTTGGTCGAGAAAGTTGTGGGCTTGCAAATCCGCTCCTGATAAAAATATTATAATTTCATTATTTGGTTCATATTATTGAGGACTATGGGATGATTTCGATTTCTGTGGCACTGAGCTATATACAAATATATTTAATTATTGGATAGTAGAAGACATCAATATTAGGCGCCACAGAAATCATTACAATTTTTTTCATTCAGGTGGTAATCCAATTGTAGTTGCAAACAGTAATAACTACATCATTGAGTCTGATACTCATTGTGCATCAAAATTTGGAATGTTCCTAAGCAATAGGTCTTGTAACATCGATTTTCTTTCNATTCGGAGTTGCAGCGTCTTCTCTTTGGAGTTTTTTTTCTCCTTGCACTTCGTTTTTCACCTTTTTGGAGCACTGGACGACGCACACCCAAACCAACCGCTGCACTTCCTAATGGTCACACCAATGTTGGTAAACTCTCTTTGTGTATGCCGTTAGCTTCCCCCGTAGAAGGACGATCTTTATGTATCCTGGAGTTACACTTTCGACGACTAATCACCAATTATTAAGCTGCAATGGTCGATTTCAAAGTTCTAGCACTTCCAGCCTTCAACCCAACGTTCACTGTTCACTGAACGTCGTTCAGGCTACAGCCTTCCAAAGCTGTACACTGTATTGTAATTTAGTATATACATGTACATCAGCAGCAGAGTAGTACTAGTAGTAGGAATACGGATTATACGGAAGTATGCATGCACCAGATGCACCTGCAGAGTGCAGCCCCTGCAGGTGGCTTGTAGGAACACAGGTACACTATACACACTCTCCACCCTCTACTCTCTTACGATCTACATTAAATTTGCACTCTGCCAGGACTGCCAGGTATAAAATCCTATACCTACGTACCTATATTATATTCTTTAGGTGCTATGTGTATCATATACCAACCTCGGTATAGCAAAGTATGTTTTAGAAGATCAAACTGCAGCGTTGCAATGAATAATATTATGAATCATTGAGGATAGAATAGTCATATATAAAAATAAATACTTGAAATGTAAATACTAATACGCCGTACAGTATTAACTTTAAGTGAAAATTTATATATAGGAGGTGGACCTTCAGGTAAAAAACAGACAGTAAACTTGCCGCAATTGGCACATACGATGTTAACTTTTTATTTTATACCTACAAAATTAATTGCGGCTGGTTTATAATTGATTACATGGCTCTACTGGCTAAAGCTCTCCTTCAGAATTCTAGGGCCACTTTTTAGTTCAGAAATTCGCAACGCTAGATGGCGCTGATCCAAAAATTATTACAAAACTTACAGTAGAGCCATGTTATCAATTATAAACCAGCCGCAATTAATCTTGTACGTATAAAATAAAAAGTTAACATTGTTTGTGCCGATTGCGGCAAGTTTACAATTTATATTTTATCCACAAATTGACCTCTAAAAGCATAGATATTGTACTTATATGGTTTAATAAAATCGGCGATATATAGCATTACTTAGTAGTGATTACTATAATTACTACACATAAATTCACGTATATGTTACACCGTGCCTTCTTTACCAGAATGATAAATTCAGAGGCTGCTGCCAGCACTGCCAGCAGTTAAGTTACTTATCTATATAGGTCGTTGTAACGTCGCTTGGTTGGGCGATGCAAGCGTCAACTTCTGAATGCGGCGATCAAGGATCACACGCCAGACACTCGACTCGCCAAAAAAGCCACTACAATTTATATCACGACTCCCAGTACTTACAACAATCTCAGAAATCGATAATTCCACAACAATTGTATTGCATTAATCATAAAGATGCTGTAATTTAATTAAGGCTAAGTTTAAGCAATGTCTATCTATCAAATTAGTTGCGGCTGGTTTATAATTGATTGCATGGCTCTGTAGTTATAATTGTTTGGATCAGCGCCATCTAGCGTTGCGAATTTTTTAACTAAAAAGTGGCCCTAAACTTTTGACTCACAGCATTAGCGCTTAGAGCCATTTAGCCTAGTATAAACCAGCCGCAACTCATTTTGTAGCTATAAAATTGAAAAATAACAATACATGTGTTTTTGGCGGCAAGTTAACAATCTATTTTTACTCGAAAATTTATCTTCAAAAGTATAAATACATAGGAGGTCGATTTTTTGGTGAAAAATGTATTGTTAACTTGCCGCCAAAAACACATGTATTGTTATTTTTTGATTTTGTAGCTACAAGATAAGTTGCGGCTGGTTTATACTAGGCTAAATGGCTCTAAGCGCTAATGCTGTGAGTCAAAAGTTTAGGGCCACTTTTTAGTTAAAAAATTCGCAACGCTAGATGGCGCTGATCCAAACAATTATAACTACAGAGCCATGCAATCAATTATAAACCAGCCGCAACTAATTTGATAGATAGACATTGACAATTTAACATTTTCTGTGCTACTTGCGGCAAGTTTACTATTTATCTTTTACCTTCAAAAGAAATTTAGATCATTAAAATACTTAATGCTTATTGTTGGCCAAGTTAAACTTATTAATTGCTCGTAGCAGCAGAGAAGAAATCTGGTTTATCTCTTACTAGAGTACAAAATCATAAATGTAAGGGTGTGTCTCCAAAAAAATTTTGTACATTGACATATTCTCCTTTTTCTAATAGATTATTAATCTTTGTTTCATCTTTTTGGCACACAGCTACATGCAGGTCCGAGTCACCCGAATCATCATTAATGTTAATACCCTGCTTGTGCAGTAACTTCAGGATAGTGCATATTCCTTTTTTAAAATGATGCGGCTCGGTCATCGTGTAAGATATCAAAGCTTTAAACGAAAAGTGCCTATGAGAATCCATTTCGCTTGCGTGCCTCAGTACAAAGTCAATGAGCTCCTGCTGACCTGACTTACATGATTGGAACAAAGATTTGTAAACGACAGCACACTTTGCACTATTACACATATAAATCAATATAATGTGAATTGGAGAATGTTAATTTATGAAATGAAAATTCTGACGTCCTACCATAAGTCAGGAGGAGCTGTGCCTGATTTCATTTGGTTTCGAAAATGATTGTATGTAATGGTGTATAATACCCATAAATTACAATGTTGGGATTGGCATTGTAATCCAGGAGTAGCTTTATAAACTCGGAATCTCGACCACACAACACTGCGTTGCCCAAAGCAGTATGATGTTCTACATCTAAAAGATTTGGATCAGCTTTGTGTTTAAGAAGAACCTTCACCCCATTAATCTAAAAAATAGAATGTAAAAAATTTGTATTGCCCAACTTATTTATTAAAAAAAATTTTACCTGGTTTTTTCTAACTGCCAAGTGTAGTGGCGATCCATACCAAGCCCCTATTCCTCGCTTATTCACATCTGCTCCATAATCGATGAGCAGCTGTAATATTGGCAATCTGTCGTCAGCTGGTGTAGGAATAGCTGTATCAACGTGAACATAGCCCAATTGTAGCGGGTTTGCAAAGTTTTGATTATGATCATTCACGGAAGACGGATCCCTGAGAGTTAGATGACAGAATTAAAATAAAAAAGGGGCAAAGTCAATAAAAAGTTTATAAGAAAAAAAAACAAAAAATTACTCTCGTAATATTATATGAACTTGTACAACTTCCCCAGAACAAACTGCTTCGTGAATAGATTTTTTTGTCTCGTCTTCCATAACTAATGTTTTTTTTTACATCGAAAATCTTTCAAAATTGGTGTGAAATCTTCAAACTATAGATGATCATTTTATTTCAGTTTATACATGCGAAGTATGTGTTTTTGTAAAAATATTATTGATATTGCATAGCAAAGTATGTTTTAGAAGATCAAACTGCAGCGTTGCAATGAATAATATTATGAATCATTGAGGATAGAATAGTCATATATAAAAATAAATACTTGAAATGTAAATACTAATACGCCGTACAGTATTAACTTTAAGTGAAAATTTATATATAGGAGGTGGACCTTCAGGTAAAAAACAGACAGTAAACTTGCCGCAATTGGCACATACGATGTTAACTTTTTATTTTATACCTACAAAATTAATTGCGGCTGGTTTATAATTGATTACATGGCTCTACTGTAAGTTGTAATAATTTTTGGATCAGCGCCATCTAGCGTTGCGAATTTTTTAACTAAAAAGTGGCCCTAAACTTTTGACTCACAGCATTAGCGCTAAGAGCCATTTAGCCAATTATAAACCAGCCGCAACTAATTTTGTAGCTATAAAATTGAAAAATAACAATACATGTGTTTTTGGCGGCAAGTAAACAATTTATCTTTTACTCGAAAATTCATCTTCAAAAGTATTAATACATGGAAAGTCGATTTTTTGGTAGAAAATGTATTGTTAACTTGCCGACAAAAACACATGTACTATTATTTTTTGATTTTATAGGTACAGTATGAGTTACGGCTGGTTTATAATTGACTAAATGGCTCTAAACGCAAATGCTGTCGGTCAAAAGTTTAGAGCCACTTTTTAGTTCAAAAATCCGCAACGCTAGATGGCGCTGATCCAAATCATTACAACCATTTACAGTAGAGCCATGTAATCGATTGTAAACCAGCCGCAACTAATTTGATAAATAGAAAATAAAAAATTGACGTTGTTCGTGCTGTTTGCGGCAAATTTACATATTATCTTTTACCTAAAAATTGACCTCCAAAATCACAAACATTCCACTTATATGGCTTAAAAAATCGACTCTATAGCACTAATTAGTAGTGATTACTATAATTACTAATTACAAAAGATAACAGNCTATAAGTATTTTTATTTATAAAAATATAAAATAATCTTTCTATTGCATTTATTGACATAATGTTGTGTGCATTAAAATCACAGCTACGAAAGAAAATCGATGTTACAAGACCTATTGCTTAGGAATATTCCAAATTTTGATGCACAATGAGTATCAGACTCAATAACGTAATTATTACTGTTTGCAACTACAATTGGATCTTACCACCTGGATGAAAAAAATTGTAATTTTTTGAAACATAATATATTAAGCGTGGCATATTGTTTTACAAAATTTACTTACTAAAATCAATTTTACCCGGCTTAGAAAATATTGTAACCTTTGTGACTTTTTGTACAATTATTTTAACACAACCGGGTTTGACTAAAATCTGTAATAATTAAGTTTTCAAGTATTAGAGATGATGAGTTTAATCATATTTGAATACTTTTAACTTGTATGCAAGTATACTCGGAGTCTTCTCACTTAGTCTGTAACAAGACTGATGGATACACCTGCCTCTTGAGCATCTCCAGATAAATATTTTCATGATAAAATATTCGAAACACCATACCTCTATCAATTCTCTAGTGTTATACGGTAGCAACGCTGGTGAGAACCGATTTTGTACTCTAGTAAGAGATAAACCAGATTTCTTCTCTGCTGCTACGAGCAATTATTAAGTAAGTTTATCTTGGCCAACAATAAGCATTAAGTATTTTAATGATCCCAATTTCTATTGAAGGTAGATTTTCGGGTAAGAGATAGATAGTAAACTTGCCGCAAATGGCACAGAAAATGTAATCTTTTTAATGTCTATCTATCAAATTAGTTGCGGCTGGTTTATAATTGATTGCATGGCTCTGTAGTTATAATTATTTGGATCAGCGCCATCTAGCGTTGCGAATTTTTTAACTAAAAAGTGGCCCTAAACTTTTGACTCACAGCATTAGCGCTAAGAGCCATTTAGCCTAGTATAAACCAGCCGCAACTTTTTTGTAGCTATAAAATAAAAAAATAACAATATATGTGTTTTTGGCGGCAAGTTAACAATCTATTTTTTACCAAAAAATCGACCTCCTATGTATATATACTTTTGAAGATAAATTTTCGAGTAAAAATAGATTGTTAACTTGCCGCCAAAAACACATATACTGTTATTTTTTGATTTTATAGCTACAAAATGAGTTGCGGCTGGTTTATACTAGGCTAAATGGCTCTTAGCGCTAATGCTGTGAGTCAAAAGTTTAGGGCCACTTTTTAGTTCAAAAATCCGCAACGCTAGATGGCGCTGATCCAAAAATTATTACAACTCACAGTAGAGCCATGTAATCAATTATAAACCAGCCGCAATTAATTTTGTAGGTATAAAATAAAAAGTTAACATCGTATGTGCCAATTGCGGCAAGTTTACTGTCTGTTTTTTACCTGAAGGTCCACCTCCTATATATAAATTTTCACTTAAAGTTAATACTGTACGGCGTATTAGTATTTACATTTCAAGTATTTATTTTTATATATGACTATTCTATCCTCAATGATTCATAATATTATTCATTGCAACGCTGCAGTTTGATCTTCTAAAACATACTTTGCTATACCGAGGTTGGTATATGATACACATAGCACCTAAAGAATATAATATAGGTACGTAGGTATAGGATTTTATACCTGGCAGTCCTGGCAGAGTGCAAATTTAATGTAGATCGTAAGAGAGTAGAGGGTGGAGAGTGTGTATAGTGTACCTGTGTTCCTACAAGCCACCTGCAGGGGCTGCACTCTGCAGGTGCATCTGGTGCATGCATACTTCCGTATAATCCGTATTCCTACTACTAGTACTACTCTGCTGCTGATGTACATGTATATACTAAATTACAATACAGTGTACAGCTTTGGAAGGCTGTAGCCTGAACGACGTTCAGTGAACAGTGAACGTTGGGTTGAAGGCTGGAAGTGCTAGAACTTTGAAATCGACCATTGCAGCTTAATAATTGGTGATTAGTCGTCGAAAGTGTAACTCCAGGATACATAAAGATCGTCCTTCTACGGGGGAAGCTAACGGCATACACAAAGAGAGTTTACCAACATTGGTGTGACCATTAGGAAGTGCAGCGGTTGGTTTGGGTGTGCGTCGTCCAGTGCTCCAAAAAGGTGAAAAACGAAGTGCAAGGAGAAAAAAAACTCCAAAGAGAAGACGCTGCAACTCCGAATGTGGCTGCCCTCACGATTGATTTCGAGTAATTGTTTTTATTGATTTTCTCGAGGCATGCTCCACACCCCTATACCTCCCTACTTAATCCTCGAGTCGACCTATTTTATTATTACTCACTTCCCCATTCGTAAACAAGTTGGCTTAACCACACTGTACAATGGGCTTTCTAAACTCGTCTAAGCGTTGTTTTCTCTTTGTTTGCATACGTGTGTAACGTCAGCACGTCAAACTACTTATTTTTCTAATCTTGTATGGGCTAATGTATTGGGTTTCATTGAAACAGAGTCTCTAAAAAACAAACGCCCTTGTTGAGTCCAGGTATACTTTGTTGTTGCATGAGATTCAGTGTTTTGTAAATGTTAAAAGTGATGGAAGAACTCGAGGGTGTTATTTGGATGGTGAACAGGCACCTTACATAGTTTGTTTGATTGCAGGATCACCTGGGAAGAGTTATTTCTAAGGGATTAGTGTGAAGCAGTCAAAATGACGTTGAACACAGGTAAGACTTTGTTTATTTTTTGAGAAACTTGGCATTAAGTACTTGTCAAAGTTCAAAATCTTATTTCATAGCTTACTAGTTTATAGAAATAATTATGTTGTCAGTAGAAAATCAGCTCATGATTGTAATATACTATTCTAGGTAGAAATCATTCTCCAAAAGTGTTAATGACCATAATAATAAAATTGATTGACATAACATTAAGTTTTATTCACTGGCAGTACAGTTTATTGAAAATCTACATTAAGATAGACCCAACATTTGTTTGCTTTTTCCCTATATCAAGTAATTTTCAATCTGCAGATATCTCAACAGCTCTGCACTTGCTGGAGCATGTGCATGAGCGAGTGGAGGACTGCGATGACCCAAAGTTGCAGCTACACACAAGCCAGGATTTGCAGTCATTGATCTCCCTGCTCGAAGATCCTGTATTCCGTAGTATTGTTACAATACAAGATTCCCTGGCAGAGCTGAACAATCAGCTTGCCCAACATCCATCTATTTTACCTGGTGACTTTGATATCAGTCTTGGAGGACAACTAGAACTATCTGTTCCCAATACACCTGTTCAGCCTGTTGGACAAGGAATTTATACTAATCCATATCAAGAGAGTGATGTTGATGATCAAAGAGTTTCAATGGCACAAATGCTGCATAGCAGTAGTGAAGATACTAGTGCACAGGTAGTTGAATCATAATTTATTTTTTAAGAAAGTTAAAAAATAGCTGGTAAATATTTTTTCTTTTCAGGTTACAAGTCCTAGTTTAACTTCAGAAGTGATTGGGATGCCTCCAATAATGACTCCAACGTATGCTATAGAATTCCAAAAAGTTATAGAAACTGCAGCCAAAGGCCGACAAATTTTTACGATTCAAGTATAACTTATTTTATAAATTATCGTTATTCTAAAAAATAACCAACTTTTGCTGCATTTCTGTATGATTATTATGGTTTTAGCTTTTCAAATCAGAAGGGACAAGTCTTGGATTCAGTGTTGTTGGATTGCAAAACGAAGATCGTGGTGAATTGGGAATCTTTTTACAAGAAATTCAACCAAATGGAATCGCAGGAAGGTAAGATAACTATTTTAAATTGGTACAATATGCAGATTTAATAAGCAACTTATCACTTGGCAAGTAAAATGGTGCATTTTTCTACGAAAGTATTGTAAAACTATTATTGTGATGCAACATGTTAAACAGACGTTTGTGTTTGTACACAGTTTTACCGTTACTAATTGAATAGGAAATTAATGAATAATACATCGAAAAACGTATGTTATGTAAGGGTAATTGAAGATTATTGTTAAGATTTTCGCAGTAGTGGATGAACTTTGAATTTTCCACTTTGATTGAAACCCTTGCTTGATATGGTTAGGTTTCTTTGTATTCCCATGCTGTAATTTAATAAGTCCTATTCAAACCAGAAAGTCCCCTACAAGAAAAATAGTTATTTTTTTTTTTTTTTATAGAATTTACTTCAGGTTGATGCAATCTAAATGCATGCAAAATTTTTCGTTTTGTGTTATTTTGCATACAACGTTTATGTTTATTGTTTCCAGCTGTATATGTAGCTACTCGTTTTGAAAAGTACCAATCAAAATAGTTGTAATAATTTTATAGTTTGAAACCACAGTGCAGATACTTGAGTGACTGCAAAAAGAATGCGAGAATTCATTGATGTAATATACCTCTAATCTTTTCAAATGCTGAAAAGAAATTCAGGTAATGCACACATCTCTATTATTAACTGCTGTACATTTCTAGTGAACGCATTTCCCGCAATCGGTATTAGCTAATCAAGTGCTCCGTGTACATATGTCTGTTTTCGTAAGATCATTACACTTGCCGGGCAACAAAAAGATGTAGCCTAGTTTTGGGCAAGCATTTAAAAAAACTCGTGTACGCCATCATGGTAAAATTATACCTGAAAGCTCACTGCGGGCGCTTTACGTGCTACTCGTAAAATAATACATCCCTCGCGTTTTACGCAGAGGAAACGAGCATACAAACTGAGAGAAAAGCAGGACGTCGCGTGTTTTAGCGAAAAAATAAAAAGACGTACACGCGAAAGAGGCGCCTCGTGAAATACTTCTCGTCAACGAGTCAACCCTCCCATCTCTCTTCCTACAATGAAAAATCCAGTGCGAGTGCATGCCTCCGCAAATTATCGATTTTCCGCTCTCTCCCTCTTTTTTTTTTGTTCACTCGAGAGTGTCCTTTTTGTCGGGTGTAGGTGTCGTACGTGTACCATTTTTCCTCTGGCTCTTCCACTGCAAGCCGAGCTTTTTTCTCTCTCTCTCTCTCTCTCTCTTACTTATTTTCTTCTAACGCGAACAAACAAGCGTGATTACTACGAAGCGATTCCATTTGCCCAACACAGCGCCCTCTCCTCGTGTTGGATTTTTTTTTTGTTTTTACCCTTTCAAGTTCGATAAATTGCTCCCACCCTCGAGAGCTGCTCCTGTTGTGTAGGCAAAATTTATGGCCCCGGTTTTTAAGGGCCTCTTTAGAGAAATCGCGCCTGTATATATACGGTGGATTCGCCTGAATGAGCTTTTCTTTCCTGCGCTTGAGGGAATAATAATTTACCAAGTTTTTATCGTCCCGCCAGTGTGTGTTTAATTTTCCCGAGGAACTTTTGTTTGTTCTGTCGAGCATTTGTCAGCTTAATAAGAAGAGCGTGACGCTGTACATAGTTTGCCCTTTCTTACAATGAACCGGTGTGGATGTTAAAATTCGCGAGCTTTTGAGGTCAATTGTTTTTTTTTTCTTTCTTTCTTTCTTTCTGTTTTTTTTTTCGTGCTTCCTCTCTGCATCGCGTCGGAAATGAAGTTTTGCTATGAGGTGTGTTGAAAATGAGGTCGTTTTGTTTGTGTAATTGAATATCTCCAATGATACACGTATCAATTAAAATTTGCAAGAAATGAAAAGCGATCAATAAATAACAGTCAATAATAGTAACATGTTTTTTGGCTGTGAATTATTTTTTCTATCAATCGGTAATTATTATCTGCCAAGACTAGAATTTTCATTTTTATTTGCATGGTTTTTTTTCAGTAGATTAAACAGTATCATTGATTTGAACAATAAAGTTTTTATTCACAAAGTTATAACGATGTTTCGAGTAAATGAATATTAACATTGTTCCACACAATATTGCAAGGTTTACATCAAACATCTCGCGTCCCTCAAAAATATGTTGCATTGTGAGTACTAAAAGTTAAATTACTTTGACAATATACGTCATCAGGTCAAACATCAAAATTGATCTCACACAACACGTCAAAAGTCAAACAAGGAATATAGAATTAATTTAAACACCTACACAATATAAGCAGGACGATGAAAATAACCTTTATTGTTGAGAATAAACGACCCATAGCTAATAGGATCCAAATTCAAGTAAGTACAAAAAAGAGCTCCACAGCTTCATCTTGTCACGTATACGCGTACAGGTACTGCCCCCACATTGTACAGACGCGTTTTCGATTCAACCGCAGTTTCACTGCACCCCCCGGACTGCAGTGGTAAGGATATTATCATAAAAACTTGAAGTTTATTGCATATAGAACGAGGGAATTATCATGAAGTCGTTCATATTGGAAAATTCATCTAAAAGCTATTAGACGACGATCGAAGAGTCAACTGCGAAAGTAGAGGATGTTTTATTTTAACAAATGTGATATCTCGATTTTTAACAACAAAAAAATAAGTATTGATTGGTTTTTTTTTTTTAAATTTACTTATACAGTTCCTTCGTCTGCGTTTTCTTATTAAAAAAAAGAGAATGGACGAAAAACACCGTAGCAGGAGCACAGCATAGTTGTAGTGTATACAGGTACACTTGGGGGTCTCCAAAATAAATCAAACTGCCTTTGCGGGCAAAAGAGAGTGGACCACCGAAGCGAAAGACGAACCAAGGCAAAAAAAAAACGGGGGTGGGGGGCATAGTGCGGCAAAAAAGCGACAGCGGGCGGCCCGTCACCTTCTATAAATACTTGCGCGCAAACGTTTTTTTTTTCCCTCACACCCCCCCTGCACGTGCATCAACCCGCCCTGCTTTTTCTTTCCCGTCTCTCGGCTTGTAATTTATCCAGAGGCGGGCAGCTGCTCGTCGCGCATTAAAAAAAGACGACCTCGCCGGCCCGTGGTGCTTTAAAAAAAGGGAGGAAGGAAAGCCCGGCGATCGCCCCCCCCCCCCAGCCCCTGCGGGCGGTGTACACAGCCAGTCTCGGTGCATCGCATGTATACACGCGTAGCCGCGAAGATGATTGACCGCGATGAAAAGGGAAAGGCTTGAGGGTATAAGAAAAAAGAAAAAAAATTGTATACGCGTCCGGGGGAAGAAAGAAAGCAGGGTATCCCTCCGAAGAAAAGTCGGCTTTTGTGCGCCAGAGTTGAGACGTCCCCGTGTATATAGGTATGCACCGTCGCGTTGGATTAGCACCGAGGGAAAGGTACAGCGGAGGGCCATATTTTTTTCAAATGTGATTCTTTTCTCGTGCTTTGGGGTGTTTTCTTTGCTCCGCGCAAAGAGCCGTTACCTCAGACTGGTAGGTACATATTATAGTAGTGGTGGTGGTGGTGGTTCGTTGTCTGGAACGTTTCGGGGAGAGTTGTTTGAATTTTTCATTTGGATGGCTTTGGATTTTCGACGGCTGCCGTATTATCCTTGGCACGCGATACGCCAAAGGGACGAAATATTTCAAGCCTCCGAGATTCCTCTGCTACTTATCTGGGGGTTTTATTTCCCCTTTAGTCGGCGAAATTAGTTTTCGAGGGCTAATAACAAAAGAAGGGGATGGATTTCGAGCTCGTGAAAAATTAAAAAACTATCTCTTCAAAGGGGGAAGAGCTGTTTCTTTTTTTTTTTTTTTAACAAAAGTAGTGCATCATGTTTCGAAGGAGAGACAAATTTGGAAGATGATAATTTGTTGGTAAAGTTTTCGTTGAATACCTAACAAGAGAAAAAAAGATTGTCTAGCTAAAACACATTTGTGAGGGTGACTTTTATTTAAAAATCCATAACGCAATTGTACCCAAGTCTGGATTAACTATAATTGTTTGAGTAAATCTCCAGTATTATGGTTTCAGGGTTGTAATGTAAAAATAACGAAGCACCCTCTGTCGCGGTAACGAGTGAATTTTCAACAACTACCTGCTATTTGACTATCATTAGAACGAAAATTCCATCAGACGTGAGAGCAGAGATTTAACTCTTCGCAGAGAGTCTGTCACGTCTCTTGTTTCTCTTTGTTCTTTTGCTCTTGATTAAAATGATATGCATGTACCGTAGAGATTTTTAAAAAGGAAATCACACCGCTGCGCTTATAAAGCATTTTTCAATTAATTTAAAAAAAAAAAATATTTGATACATTTTCGACTCTGTTGTAATTTTTTCTCTCCGTACAATCTCAATCACCACATTAGTGATGGTCAGGGGGAAAAAGGTGTCAAACAATTTGTTTCTATTTGTTAATATCAAATTAAAAAAAAAAAAAACCTATACCCCCCCCCAAAAAAAATCCATATCCTCCCCGCCCCCTGTATACCTTACCCGAGCGAGATAAGTCGATTCACAGCTGCGCTTCCCGTATCATCAGTAGTACAATCCACGTACGCTCAGACGAGAAAAAGCTGCAAGGAAAAAGCACACAATAACGTACACATAAGAGTATATAAGTTCACTGCCTTTCGAGGTTTGTCGCTTGTATGTGTATGTGGGGGGGGGGGGGTATAAAAAGAGAGAGGGATGAACAACTCGCCCCAAAGAGCGCATGTCCGCGGTGGTGGTAACCACCCAAGTACCACCAGTAGTAGCAGTGCCGACGAAATACACACACACACATGGAGAAAGAGAGAGAGAGAGAGACATGGGAGAAAAGGAAGTTCGGGGTGTAGGGTGGCGCGCGCGGCTCGGTAGTTACCGACGAGCAGCCGCCGACGAAGGAGCTCCAGGAGCCTCCTCGCCCGAGCAGGCCGGGCTTCTTCTTCCTCCTCCTCTCTGTCTCTCTTCTGTTCCTCTCGATCACCAACCTCCTTTCTTTCTCCCACACGTGATTTTGCTTTTTTTTTTTTTTTTTCGAGTTGCACACCACCTCGCTTATGCCGTACTCCGAATGGTCGATCGTTCGCGTATCTCCTGGGTCACAGTGACACGGTGGAGCGACAAGTGGTCCCGGCGGCAGAGAGGAGTCCAAGGGCCTAATAAAGGCCAAGACGTCGCTAAAAGAGCCGGTTGTGGTGGGTAAGACGACGTGGAAGTCGAGCGCGGTGACCCGCGAAACGAGGGGAAGTTGCGGCCTTCCGGAAAAGAAGGGAACGATTACGAGCCCGCTGGATGATCGCTGCTATGACTCATGCTGGTGCATGCAACTCTAGGCCCGGTGAGCCTATATACTTTTTGCGATTTATCGATCCCATCAATGGGCTTTATTTTCCGCTACACCTTTGCCAGTTTTAGTATTTAACATAAATACTTGGGTTTTTTAAAAATTATTTTTCATTTCGCTACCTCCGTCTTTCTCTCTTGGCTACGCGTGTAAATCTCATTGTATGGATGTGTATACGTATATGGCTTATACGCACGAGGAAACGGCCGATCGATTTTTATGTATGTACATACGTAAGTATGAGTAATACTTGACTGACGCCTTTACATATACGCACATGCCATCTGTATACAATCGACCAACTCGCGCATTTGGTACATGTTTGCATGTGTGTGCATGTCTTTGTTTTCATCATTAATCGGGTCTTTGTGTAGCGCGCCAAAATGTTACCCTCCCCCGCAAGCCGTGTACGTTGCCATCCATGAGATTTCAATGTAAGGTGCGACTGTCCCATACTTTCTAAAAGAAAAACTACGTGTTTGTCTCAAGTCTTCTCTGAAATGGCAACATTTTCATTTCAAGCTACGTTTCGATATTAATTAACCCGTGGTGGTACCTTATCCGACTTTGTCACTTTTCTAGCCGATTGTTCAGTAGTCGACCCCCGCGTTTGGTCAGACATATATCTCAGTACTGATAAACTATAGAGTCATCGTCTGTTTATCATCGAGATCACCTTTTACTTGATTTCAACGCGACTGCTCGGTAGTAAACCCCAATTGAGCCCTGTTTTATAAAAATAACGTGATCATACCAATCTCTCGTACGGTGATTGGGCGAATTTCCCCCACCTCCCCCCTAGCGGCTTTCGTTGCCGGGCACACCGCAAGGAAATCCTGTCGTTTCTCAGCTTCGCTTCCAATAATTCCCAGCGTCGCACTATCGATCGCACCTACGAGCCGTGCGGGGGGGGGGGAAATTAATCTACTCGTCCCTTTCGTTTCCACCAACACGAGGCCGTAGGCTCGATGGTGTTTTGACACGAGCATCTGTTCCGATGATTGAAGGGAATACGTGCCTCTCCTCCTAACTCGGGGGAGGGGGGGATCTTTGTATCCAGCCACAATAGCCGCGAAAATTACCTACACAAAAAGGGACCCTCGTGTCTCCTCGGTGGCAGCGCTGATGAAACCCACGTCACGGACGCGTAGTACAAGACCCATAACCATATGAAACCAAGGGAAGTCACACCAGGTCGATTCAGAGGGACTAATTAGCCCCGTCGGCTGGGAATTCTTACGTTGTCCCCTCTGATTTTCAATTCAGCGCTCCACCGATGCTGGATACAGTGTATACACGCGCGGGTATGTACATGGACTTCATTCACGAGCTGGGCGATGCACGGGGTATAGGTTCTCCATCTCCGCAGTTTCCACTTTCCTCCGCGACGGGAAGCGTACCGGTGTATCGATTATGATTCAGCCCATATATACAGGTGTAATGGGAACGATTTGCCCTTGGTAAATACTCTGGCTCGCACCCTGTGGAGACCACGTGCGCCAGTTCACCCTTGGCCGTGTACCCTTGATTATTTGGATCCTGTACGGGGCCACGGACACGGGTATGGTGCGTATCTCGATTGCAAGGGCTTTACCGCAGCACTAAATAACTTGAGCCCCGTAAGAATCCAGTTTAATAGAAAAGGTCCCTTTAACTCGAAATATTTTTGCACCCAGTCTACACGTTCAAACGAATCACGTGAGCTTTTCAAAGAGAAAGACGAGTGAAAATGTTTTTTCTCGGGACAAAACAAATTGTGATCTTTTAACTTTGACCGCACCATCGCACCTATAGACCACGCGAATAATGGCTTTTCATTCCAGTTGGAAGACACACACACACAAGTTTCACCCTCCAAGTCTTGAATCGATACCGAAAAAAAAAAAAAAGAAATTCCTCCATCGTCCATAAATATACACACATCGCGGTATGAATCTTCCCCACACCTCATCGAAGATTAATCCACCAGTGGATCGATGGTATACTTTTCGCGGGCGCATGATGTATCCGTGAATTCAGCAAATTTTTGTGCCAGTATAATGACAGAGGAAGGAGAAAAAAAAAGGACATTTCGTTGTACCGCGCACAGAAAAACCCTTGCGACTCGCGTGTTTTTGTCCATTTTCCTCGTTCTTCCTCCCTGCAGACGCGACAGACATAAACTTTTCAAGACATGGTATAGGGCCGTAAAATCAGGTCATGCCGGCTTTCCCTTGTTTTTCACCAGCTCCCTGCACCCAGCACGCGTGTAAGCTCGTTTATACTTGTGTTTCCCTCCGGAGCACGCGAAGTACATCCTTTATATATATAGCGGTGGGGGAGGGTCGCCCTTTCCTCCTCCTTTGTTTTCTTCTCCCACTCGCTGGTGCTGTACGAAAAAAGTTTCTTACAGCGCGGGATGACTGATCGAAGAAAGGATCGGCACAAGTGACCCATTTTTACCTTCCTCCTCCTTCTCCATTGACTGTATTTTGCTTCGTGCGTCGCCCCCATCGATGCAGTAATTGGCACTTATGTTTTATGGTTGAACCAATCGAACGGTCATCCTATACGGCTCTTGTTATCCTACTACGAAGGTTCATGTCACCCAAAAAAAACAAAAAAAAAAACGCACATTTTTACGAGTGAGCTTGATTATTCCAAACGCGAAACTCCGGTATATAGGTAGCCCCCTTTGTACCGTCGCTGATAACAGTTGAGGCGCAAGCTCGCCGCGTGTCTATATATTATAAATATGTATATACGTGCTCCATTAGATTAGCAAGGTACGTGTACTACTCTTTTTGCCGTCTACATATGATTACACTTACCCGTCCTCCGAGGGTGCACGCGTAGATCCACCTTGTGCCTTGTCGGTTGCTGATTAAGAAAGGCCCCAAGTAAAGTTGGGTCTCATTAGCGGATCCTTTTTGTCGATTTTCCGATCCTCCGTACCCTATATATGTATACAATATATATGCGGTACACGTGATCAAACGAGTTTTGAGCTGCCGGCTAATTTGAGATGCTCCGAGCAAGTGCACATGCGAGCGCAGGAGGGGGAAAGAAGGGGAGGAGCTGGTACATGCTATTACTTTGATGAGCTTTCTTCTTGGCACACGCGACCAAATTCCCAACTATATGTGTATACGTACGCTACATCCTCTTGGGATTTCCTCCATTAGTTGTTTTGCTGGGTTATACCTACATATATATTATGTAATGCCAAAAGACATGGGGTGACGTAGTCGCCCAGCTTGCTGTTTCCGGAGCATTGCATAATATAGGTTTGGGGCTGATCGATTTGCCTTGTCGCGGTCGGCGGTGATGGAGCTCGGGTGAGGGTTCATGCGGGGAAACGATCTAACTGCAGCAGCCTCGATGGGGTTGATTGTACGTGTGTATACATGTTTCGATCGGGGATATATTATACAGATCTCTTTCAGGTTTTTTTGAGGCAAGGTATCCAGTGCTCGAGTATTGGCATCATATTACAAGGGATATTTGTTTCTCTTAGATTTACTTTCTATATTATTTTCCGTCTCACCCGCGCCTATACGAGGTATATTCACAAGCTGATTCGTAATTTAATACCCAATACGCGTATTCGGTGAACATAAAGCATATTATTATGAACGTAGGTACACGCGCCGGTCCGACGATCTCCAACATTCGTCGGACTGATTAGCAATGGTTTTTTTTTTTTTATTTTATTTTTATTTTTTTAATACGGCATTTGGAGCACTGATCGACTATGTAGTAAAAAGCACCCAGCATGTACAAAAACAGGCGCAATCCTCTTCAAAGCGAACGCGTTTCGTTACCCCACGTACTCTCGTATTATCGAGATGACAGATGTACACTGAACCACGCGCAGGTGCGCGTATAGTCAAGTGAAAAAAAAAAAAAAAAAAAAAAAAAAAAAAAAGAAATCAATCACGCGCTCGGTTACACTCGCCCGTAAGTGTAATTGAATGTAAATTGAATGGCGCGGCGCTCGTAGACCTGAAAGAATAAAATTAACAAAACGCCCGCGGGGCTCGTTTTTTCGGGCGCGATTGCACGACGAGATAACACACATCGCCCGAACCCATTGTGCGCCCCATCATCGGCGAATTTTCGAAATTAAAATTCTAAAGGAACGGGGTATCACGGGTATAAATGCTCGTATAATCATCCACGCCTCTCCGTTAATCTCGAAGCTCGCATGGTACGGAGTACAATGGCTGTGGCGTCTTTTTTTTTCTTTTTTCATATCGTAATCAAGTTTTATCGGCTCTCGCGTTGATAATGCACGTATGTACTCGCGTGTATGAAATCTCTAACCGCAAAATGCTCGTGTACGGTAGGTGCATGTATATAGACGTGACCAGTCCCCCATTAACCGATACAGTGGCGGGGAGACTCGCGCGCAGCCGTTGAACTCCGAAAAATCGATTGACACGATACGATGAAAGAACTCTCGCCTCCGCGTACGACTTTATAGACGCTCGGTCTACTATTATCGTGTAAGCGTACAAGGTGTACTATATACCGGAGAGTCGGTTATTACCCTGGCCAGTTACGCCTTTGTCCCTCGTTGCACGACCACACGCAATTAGTTCGGATTTAACGGGTATATATATATGCAGCGAAGGACGGATTACCGAGGTGGTTCGAGGATTTCGTCTTTGACTCTATATTTCCTGATCCCCTTTCATTCGTCAGGGCAGTGCCTTTTTTTACATTCCCTGGATTTGAGCTTTGAGCGAGCGGGGGATGATGAAATTGGCTCTGTACAGGGAGGATTGCGAAAAAAAAGTATACCAATGGACATTCAACGTTTTTTTTTTTTTTTTTTTTTTTTTTTTACGAAAAAAAAAGCACTTTAAAGGTTCCTGTTTCATTTTTTTTCTTTTCCTTTCAAAGTACCACCGAGCACTATAAATACACCCCGTGCACGCACGTGCGCTATCGATTCAATCTTATCCTCCCCGTTCCCCGCGGGGTTCATTGGTACGTTACGTACGTACACACACGCTAGTGGTTATATATATATATATATATATATACACATATAATTTTACGTTCGAGCAAATTGAAGAGAAATGTGTTTTATTGATCTGAAAGATAAGACTGCCACTGCAGAGAGACAGAGAGGAAATATTTTTCTCGGTCTGTGGTGCAGGTATGCAGTGTTGTTGTTTCGAAAAAGTTTCACGTTAATGTCGTTACGGTCGATTTTGTATGAGATCGTCGATCAATCAGTTATCATCCCGTAAATGATGAAAGTTTTAATTAACATCAAGATGTATTGGATTTTGCTTTGTTGGGAACACTTGTCCATACTTACATATATTAATTTCGTGAAACGAAACGAAAAAAAGGCGATCGATTAGTCGATAAAAACGTAATGAAGCGTCTACAAAAGGAAACAATAAAGAAGCGACTCGAGACCCTCAAAGAGAGACAAAAAATAAATAAAAATAGTATTTTAAAAAGTGAAAAATCTACAGTAGCAGTCGAGTGGCCCCGCTTTTTTTTTCCTCTCTCTTTTTCGCGCTTAAACGGCCAATCCAGCAGGTAGTTGGCACTTTCAGTTAGCGCGCCCTCCTCCGTCTCTCGCCGTGTTATTTTCCGCGCAAAAAAAGTTTCACCCCCCCGATTTTTTCGTTCATTTTCGCGCGAGAGGCTCCGACGCGCTAATTTAATTGTCCCAAACGAGAGCAGAGACGTTTTTATTTTTTTTCCATCCTACGACACTCCAACGTATACACTTCTTGCCGCTCGTACGCGAGTGTATGTAAATTATAGGCGACGCGGTTCCCACCGGGCAGTTTGTAAATTATTTTACCTAACCCTGGCACTCACTCCCGAACGAAGTGTTTGATGTTTCCCGTAACTCTGCTGGTGAAATCGATTGTTCCACGACGGCTGGGCTCTCGTGACTTTTGCATCTGGACGCGACGACACGTTTTCCCGGGCCAACAACCATATACGTGCCCACCGTATGATCCGGCGCTTGGTTGGAAGGGCTGCGGCGACCAATGTTGCCAATTAACTTTTCATGCCCTCGAGAGTTTGCCAGCGGCAGCTGTGCTCGCCACGTATATAACACTGGTTTTGCAGTGCGGCTTTTTCTCCCGTGTAATATGTACAAGTGTCGAGGGCAGTCTGGGAGATTCTCTTCTCCTCGTTACTTCGTTTCTGCTGCGATTACGCGCTTGTTCGGGTGCACTTGGGCGCGCTGCGCCCTTTCTTTGAAAACGCGCCTCTGCTGTTGCTCCGTGCACGCGGCAACTTGACTTTTGTGCGATGAGCGTGTTTATCGTGCACGGATGATTTTTTTTTTTTTTTTTTTTCCTAGAAAAATTGACCACTGCTATAATGTATTTTATATGAATATAAATAGTCCTAGTTTCGCACATCAGCAGTGCTGGCTCTTTGATCGAAACAGCTTTTGGTTAAAAGAAAAGAAGAAAAAAAAATTTCGTAATTTGGCAATAACAAACCCTTTAGTAAATTTTGAATAATGTATCACAGCAATGTTGACAAGTAGATTTGGTGAAACATCAAATAAAAATGCTTTTGGACATTGCTGTCACATATTGTTCCCTCATATTGTAGAATTGTTCCCTCTCAAACTATTGTGTAAAAGTAAAAAAAAAAACGCGCTCAAATCTCTGTGGACGTAACACCGCACGTAACCGGGAAAATACCACCACCCCAGACTTCATTCATAAGTCTAAAGCGGTCAGACACCCACAGCAAAAAAAAAAAAAAAAAAAAAAGGGAAAAGACATGCACCTTCACAAAAACGCTCTTTCACACGTGCACCTTCTCAATGTAGCCTCGTCAACCACAGCAGACTTTTTGCCCCGGGACCTCCGAACGTCGCGTCGCGAATTTTCCACGACTCAACCCTCGGTCTCGAGATCGATATACAAGCGCCTCACGGTCTACCTATCTCTCGCGACCCCTTAACTTCGCACCCTCGCTTTCTCCAACGCACACGTACACGCCAACGGAAGGCGTGCGGTCATTATCATTTTGCCGTGCGCAGTGCCCTTTAGGACGTGCTTTTCGTTTCCCATCTGGCTTTCTTCCCCAGGTGCACGCGAACCAATCAGAAAAAAGCCAGCAAGGCCACGTGGGAGATTGTTCCGCAGTTCTGGGAGGGTGCCTTTTTCTCCTCCTGCTCGCGATGGGAAAAACCAGTGGACTGGGCATACATTTTTTTTTTTTTTTTTTTTTTTCAGTAATTAGGTCGATTACGCGCTGGGGACGATCTTGTTTTGTCTCGACGTCAGACTCGTGGTTTTGCAAAGTTTGTCGTTCGACTCTTGATAAATGGTCTTTTCGACACGTACCAATACTCGGGACTTTTTTTCAAGCTCGTTTCAAGTGAAGGGGGTGGGAGAGAAACTTGAGAGTGCAATTTTCCGGAGTTACAGCTCGAGGGGTCCAATTAATCCAACAAGAAAACTCTGACTCGCGTAACGTGTTACGTCAACCTCTTTAACGCACATATGTGTGTATATATATAATTGAGTGTAATTTTACGGGAGGAGTTGAACACACGAGATGATCATCAAGTACAGCGAAAAACGTATTTTTTTTGCCCCTACGGGGGTGTGTCGTTCGTTTCCCCCTGCCCTTGTAAATCTACCTCCTGCGCGTGAGTGTATAAAAGGCAGCGCTGGGAAACGCGATACCGAGAAGAGGCCGAGGTTGGAACGAAGGGAAAAATAATGGGCTCTCGGGAACGGGGCAGTTGAAACGCGAGCCTTTCTCATTTTTCTCCTCTCCTGATGCCTCCTTCCTTCTACTACCACGATGACTGTTACGCTGCTTCTCGGCCTTTGTGAAGAACTTTTTCTCAGCTCCCTGTTCATTTTCTCGTCCCATTGTCCTGAATTTCAACCGACTGATAGAGAGTTTGGGGGGGGGGGGGCTTTCAGCGTGTGATTTTTGTTTGCACATTTCGAGGAATCATTGGAATAAACTTTGAAGAAAAGTCACGGATTGCCGGATGCCGATAGGGAGTCGCTTGATTAACGTGGACAATAATTTCAGATGAGTTTATAACTTGACGCGCTCACTATGTGGACACGATAATGTAGATCAAAATGATACCGGGGGGTATCGATTGGAAGTTACACGCAGGGCCCTGAATTGGTGTTTCTCCTCTTTGACGCGTAATCGTTCCAACAGAGCGAATTGGCATCGCTTGAAAGTCAAAATATAAAGGATCTTATTACTGGTTGGTGGATATGTTTTAAATTGCGTAAAATGTTAATGCGACGAAGTGCGCAGTTCTTAGCATTCGCAATGAGGCTGATATGGTTTGCAAAGAGGGAAAACAAACAATTGCATCCTTCGCTGCCTCAAAACGTCGATCGATAACAAGATATAGGTATTTACCCCTCTCCCTCGTCATTTCAATGCGCCGATTCTTGACGAGCTTACAATGTAAAATTCGTCCCCAGATATGTTCCATTTAAAAAAAAAACATCCCCTCGTTGATCCATCTAATAAAATAAAATTTGAAATTCGGGCTCGGCTATTTGATTTCACATTGGACGAGAGTTCAAACATTTACTCCGGCAATTGGAATTCACGAGGAAACGAATGAATTGAAGGCTGTTTGAACACTACGTGGGTAACATTGACCCAGTGGAATTTGAAGAAACAATCGTAATGCAGGGGAAGACCATGCACCCGGTTCACGGGAATCCTATTGATTTTTCGCAACGATGCGTTGTTCGCCTCTTTTCTGCCCTTCGCCATTGAGAAGCGTCAATACCGATTATTTGTCCTGCTGCACGTGTCATTTCTCGTTATTGTACAACTTGAGTAAACTTGCGTTATTTTGTTTCCCTTTGTTTTATTCATCGAGTAGAGAGTGTCTTACAGGCCATGATATGAAATACCACAAAATTTCACGCCTAATTCTACATTTTACGTGATTTTGTTTCCCTCCTCCTCATTTATTCTTCTTACTGATAAGAATCAAAACCTTTGAAAAAAGCCGCGCTCCGCTACCAGGTGTAGACAACACCAAATTACGATACGTTGTATGCACAACACATACTTGGCGCTTTCCACTTGACACTACCTGTACACACTGCGCGTAGTTTCATTTGCATCGAAAACAAGAAAAAAACCACCAAAAAAGCCCTCGAGACAAAAAACTGCTTGACCAAATGAGCATCGGCGTAAATGAGATATACATTACATTTGCCGAGAAAATCAGAGCGCAAACACCTCGTCGCAACACAGCGGGGCCAGATGAACGGAGCACACAAAGAGAACGAGAGAATGACGACAATCAACGCCCCGCAGGTGCCATCGGACCGTAAACGCTCGGCTGAAATCACAGAGAGACACGGAGAAACGCAATCCCACACACACGTGGCTGCATTGTTATCAAAGATGAGCCACAGTCCTGCCCACTGGCGCGGTAAGACACACACGTATACAACGAGATGCGTGCTTGTCTTTGGGTCTCTCATATATATACGGTTACACCGCGTACACCCAGCTACGTCAAAGCTCTCCGGTGCTGTCCATCTGTCAAAAATATAGACCCTCGGAACAAGCCGCGTTACGCGTCGTGTACATTGTGTACCTGCTGTAGTACGCCAGCTGCACAAGCGCATCGAACACGCGTTTGAGTTTGTGGCCGAGGCCGTGGGTTCAACGATGCTTGTACGAGGCCTGTTGTACAACAACACGCTCTACCCACGAGAGAGAGAGAGGGAGAGGCGAAGTTAATGGACGACGCTCGTTGCAGTTTGTCAGCCACTCGACGTGGTGCCTTTTTTTTTGGTCGATGTTCTCTATTTTTTTATGTCGTTAAACGTGTTGTGTTCTGGCTTCCGTTGGCGGTGGGTCTTTTACGAGCACTTATTCAGTTGCGTTTTCAATTTACCGAGACAAAGGCACAAAGTAGTTTTATCAATTTTTCCTTGCATTTATACTCAGCTGTATAGCGAGTAAAAATGTTTAACAATGGTGTGAGAAACAAGAAAATAAAACAAAAAACAAAAATAAAGGTCAAAGAGACGAGCGAAGGGCGCTCGAGAAAATATTTCAAGGGAGCTTACCCCGTCACGTTCGCACTCCCTCGTCTTCTCCGAGTTCCCAAACTGTCGTGCATGTATAGTCCGCCTGAAAGCAAAATTACGCCAAGAGGTAGAAAGGAGGAGGACCCGACGCGCCTCGGAGAAGAAACTCAAAAAAGCTCTTTCGGTCCCACCCCTCGTTCGCATCCCGCGATCATTTTTCACTGGTATAAGTATGTACGTTTCTATCTGACGATGACGCGGCCTCTTTGGTAATAAAGACTGATGCCTCGTCCCGGAAATTATATTACGCCACCTGAATTTTAATTTCATCGATGCTGGACAAACGTGCGTGCCAACCAAATGTAAAAGGGGGGAAAAATATATCAGTGAGCGCAAGCTCGTTCTCTCTAAATTCTCCAATTTTCCAAAATTCAATCGTAAACGGGGCTCAGTGCTTCGTTTATTTTCTGGATCGCAAAGCGGATGGTAAACTACTTTGTAATGGCTTTAAATTTATGTTTGGATCCCGACTAACGTTTCAACCAAACTTGAACATTGTTTTAGCTGGATTACCCATTTTCTTCCCTACACCGGCCGTAAAATTTTATACGCTCCTTATTCCTCCCTCACCTTTTATCCCCGGCTATTACACGAACGATGTGTCACCATCACCACTTTCTCGACCCCACCATCAATATTCCACTCGTTTTCTCATCTCGCGACACTCTGGTACGCGTACATAAATCTGCGGACACGTTCAGCAAACGAGAAGCTAAAAGGAAATTCTTTCTTCCCAACCTCTTTTAATCGTCGACACTGCCAATACATATACATTATAGATAATATTGAAAAATTGATCGTTTTTACGTATACGTTTATTACCTATATTGATTTATCGGTGTACCAAACGTCGCGACTATATCGAGCGACACAAATGAATAAACACTCACTCCATCGCTGAAATAGTCGTCAGCAAACAACGACCTAACGACCTTCGGCTGATGAGCAAAAAAGGATCAGCTAAAAAGGAAAGAGGAGGAGCCTGTCCTATATGCCCCGTGCACCGTAATTTTGTCAAATAAACGATCCCCCCTGTACTATATATAGATACGTCCATCTCGCTCGTGTGTACCCTTTAAATCGTCTTGCACCGTTTTCCCTTAACGTCGTCAAATTATACACCCTCCCACGCGCGTTTTGAGCCAGCGAACGAGAAAAACACCACACAATTTCCCGGGTTATTAGGCAAAGTGCGCGTTGCAAGCGCCAAAGTTCAACGCGACGAGCTGTACAGCTCACACGAGCTAATTCAACTCGAGTCAGCTCGCGTATATAGTTAATTTTGCAAATCCCTATGCGCGCGAAGTCTGTGTTATCTTTGCAAGTCCTCTACTGCCGTTCTCTCGGCGGGATTAAATTACAGAGCCAGCCCGACTGGTGTTTTCGTTCAGTTTTGATGAAAAAAGAAAAAAAAAAAAAAAAAAAAATCCCCGGAGCTGCAAACCTTCCCAGAACCGATCGATCAAATTTCACACAACGGCCGGAGCTTCATCAATCATCCACGTAAGCAGCGAGCCCCAAAGCGTCATCTGTAAACCTTCGCTCAAAGATGTAAAAGCATCCATCCTCGCCTATACAACCTAACGAGCCCTCGTTTACAAAATCCGCCCGACTGATGCAGTGGAAACCCGGTCGATGCCTGATTGGCATCTCCCGCAACCCTATACTCTTCCTCCCTTCCTCCGCTAACGCAATCAGAGCCCCATGGAGGTGTGGGTGCTGTGCGCTTTCATCACCTGAACGTGCCTGATTTCGTCCTCTATAGGTACTTACCTCGCACGTACGGGGTATGTCGGGTTGAAACGCGCCTTTGTATCATGAGACACACGCGAGCGAAGAAAGAAAGCAATACCGACGGCTACTGGCTTTTTTCATGCTCCGACGAGCTTATTTTTTTACATACTTGTTCATCTGTTTTGGTGAGTTTGAGGCAAAGGCAGGAGGTGATGATTAATTTATTCTCTTTCTTGTATCAACGGGGTATTACGTTACATTCAGAAAAAAATGGGGCTCGACGAGGAATTCCCGTTACCAGGGAAGGGTCGAAATTCGGTGAATATGCGAGTCGAAAAGAAAGAGGTACATACACGAGGTTCCTTGGGTATGCTGGGAATTTCAATATCTCTTGTACGGATGCATACTTGTTCCTCCCGATGTGACGTGCACTGCTCTCTAATGCTCGCGCTAACACGTGTATGAGCTGCTTACCTGCGTCTTGCGTACGTTTTGCAGTATACAAAGGAATTCTTGGCGCGTCGCGCTTTCGGGATAACTTTCACGGCACTTGAGCGGAATATATTAACCGGTAAATGCAGGAACTACTCGGTCAGTCAGAAGAGTTGTGATGAATCTCTATGGTGTAGCCCAAAAGCGTAGTTCAAAGCGTAGCCCAAAAACATATTAAGGTGTTGTACGTAAATACTTTTTACCATTAGTCAAAAAACTTTGCTCAAGTCCTTAAAACTACGTTTGAATATGTTGAAAAAATTAGATGGAATCCCTTTTTATTTTTACTTTATGTATTAAAAAAAAAAAAAGTTCGATCTGCATTAGGCCGTAAATTTTCCACCCCAATCTCGTTAGCGTACATGTACTTTTTTTTTTTTTTTTTCTAGCCACCCCAAATAACCAATACACTATACACGCCGCGTGAAAAATTCCCGCTGCATGAATAATTCACGAACGCGCGAAAAGCTTAATGAAAAACACATCCGCGCGCCATATCTCTGTGCTCATGCATAATAATGCATCCCACAAAAATCCGACGATGGTATGTATGTGTCGCCCACGTCAGGCAGAAGCCGTCCCAACGGCGCAGAGCTAAATCAGCAGAATGAAAATCACACCGAGTGCACATTTCCCGCGGAGCAGTTCGCGTCTGCACCTCTTTGGCGAATTCTTTCCTATCGCTTCCCTCCGATCTAACGTATAGCTATACGACATGCGGGAAAGCCCGGAAAAAAAAGAAAACCCAACAACAGGACAAAACCGAGCCCGCCGATTCCTATCGCGACTCCGCAGCCCTTTGCGCCGGGTTTATCTCTCCGCGTCCCATCCATCCTCCCGCAGAGATAGCCGTGGTACGTTATCCGTTATCAGCGCGCATGTACGGAGCCTAGTTTTGCCTCCCGGCTCTTTTTTCGTGTCCCTCGGCACACACAGATTAAGAGAAAAATGATCCGCCCGTTTTCAGACCACGGCCTTACGTTGCTCCCTGCACGTTCCATCCCACTCCGTGACAGTGTATACTACGTGCGCAGAGCTGCAAAATAACGAAGAGACCCGCATATGTAGGTCGCGACTACTCGCGTGGGTCTGTGCCCCGGAGAGAAACGAGGCTCCCGCGCCTACGTACAATGATTTTCCGGGCGCGGCTCTGCCGTAATAAGGAGTTACTCTTGTTTGCTCGGGGATAAACAGGAAAATCGAATCCCGGCTAATCCAGCCGCTCGCGGTGCTTCGTTTTCTCCCCCCCCCCTCCCGTTTGCTCGAGCGAAACTGAATCCGGTCGCTCGGTGGGGAAATTGAAAAATATTTTTCCCTCCCAGCTGTTGCTGCTGTGTTTACGTGGAGCGAAGCTCTGACAGCTGCTTCGTCTTCTTCTTCTTCTTTGCATGTTTATTTATGAGCACGGAGAGAGTCCGGGGCCGACCGATTATGGCCCTTTACCGTATCCAATATTGCCTGGTTTTAGGATAGCTTCGGCTGTTGCATATTTTTTTTTCTCTCCTCGTTGCGTTATTTTCCAAGGAGGCTTCTTTGCCCAGCAAAAACAATGTTTTCTCGATAAAGCGTGTTTTCATTTATAAATAAAATTGGGGTGCGATGTAGCCGGTGTAATGAGATTCGAGAAAAAACTCGGAAGAGCGAAAACTTTCGGGCTGTTTGGTAAACGGGTCTCGACGGGGATTTTACTCGGATTGGAATCGAGAATTATTGTGGATCATTTATTTTTTAGAGACCGAGGGATCACGAGGCTGAAGCAGATTAATTAATCAAGCTTATTTTGCCCTTTATTTTTCTACGGAGTACGCGAGGAATCTGTTCTGGGTATTGGATTTTTTACTCGTTTTATTGAGTATAAATCGAGTGATGTTGAATACGGAGAAACGCTTGGGGGAAATCAATATGAGTGAGGGCTTTTATGAAAATTCAAGCTCGCGAATGGAGTATGACGGCTGCTGTTGAATTTACTTATTGATACTTGTTATCTTTGATAAGCTTCTGGTGAAAAGAATACGAAATTTCGCTACAAATTGGCTTGCATCTCAGAATAATCCACGATATAAATATTTATGCATTCTGTGGTATTTGTACAGTAACAATCGTGAAAGGAAATTCTCATTTTATTCGTACCTCTAATTTTCTATGATTAACGTTAAAGTAAAAAAAATAAAAAATGAGTACGTTAATATTGTTTACAAATTATTTTTTAATTTATGGAATTCTTATTAAGATTAATTATTTTACAATGCTAAATTAAGTAGTACTAATTAGAAACAGCCTATTTTCTTACATATTTCAATGTAAAAATATCTAGATATTTCAAACTGGATTTAGTAGTACAAGCCAATGTTAAGTCAGACTATTTCTTTTACATTGTAGAAAAAAAATTATTTTTTAGCTCGTTTTTTAGATGTTATTGGTATAATACATAGTAAATATAATAAAGTAGTAAAAAAATATTAGGGTTACTTTTCCTTTGTTCATGTAGAAAATAACATGTGTGGAAGATTTTCAGTACATGTAACATGTAAGTAATTGTAATTTACTAATTTTAAGCCAAATATTTGGATATGTTATTTTAAAATGTGTAATTCAGTCATGAAAGTTAGATCAAGACAACCAATTCATCTCCATATTCTACTACAAAAAAACTTTTCTGAGTAATACACTTTAATAAATTAAGGAGTACACGTCAACGTTAAGTTAGATTGTTTCTCACTTTCCGATACGGAAGAAAGAAACATTTTCAGTTGGATATTATTACTGTTATGTACATATTTCACTGCATTCTGTAGTACAAATCAACGTAATGCCAGGAAACATTTTAGATACTACATTTCTATCTAGATTAAATCGTAAGATTTATTAAATAAAGTTCTTTGAATGAATAGTTACATCAACATTTCTTTCCATTCTAATACAAAAAATTAAATTTAAATGGCAAAAATTTTTAATTCGTTTGTATACTAAATTAAGTAGTTTAAGTCAATATTGAGGCAGATTATTTTCTCAATGTATTCAATGTAAAGTAAATTAAATTCATCCGTTGTAATTATACTGTATAATAAAAAAAGAATTTTTTATTTTATTGTCTTCTACACTTTCACTTTGATTTAATACTTTGGAATATTAGTTTAAGTAGTGTGGGTCAGTATTGAAGCAGCCTGATTTCTGCATATTTTTTCATCAAAGTTTCTAAAATTTTAGATATATTGAGTACAGCACGTTACATAAACTCAACTAAGTAATACAAATCAATATTAGGTCAGCCAATCTTTTCCCCTTTCCGGTACGAAAGAAAAATATACTTTGGAGCATTTGGATTCTAATAAATCGTACATTCAACTCATCAATACTACAAGTCGATACAACAAGTTAATAATAAAGCAGAAGATTTTTTTCACTTATTCAAGTAGTAAAACTGCCGATTCACAAAACGTTTTCGGTATATCATGCTACATCAATTTTTTATACACTAAATTAAGTAGTACAAGTCAATATACAGGCAGCCTTTTTTCCTTGGTAGATATGACGAGGAGGGGGAGGTTCCGTTTCCCACCTTAAGACAATAACCTCTCTGACTCGTCAATTGATCAAAGAAAAAAAAGCCGAGCACTCGCTCGAATGGAGACAAAACCGAGCCACTCCTCTATCGACTCGAGCGCATTGTATTCGCGGACGCATTGGCGTTATGAACAGCACCGATTATTCGGAGCATTTACAAGCTGTGTGCCGTGTACAGTCAAAGAGAAGAGGGGGGGGGGGCAGTTAAGTGGTCCTCGACATTGACTGGAATTTCGCTAATGCAGCCCAGCGCGTGTGTACGTATACGTACGTATACTACGCCAGTCAGCCCAGCCGTAAACTCCGAGAGCTAAGAAAACACGAGCTGCTGCTGTTGATTCCTCCGCTCAAGGCGCCCTTTGGAAAAGAAAATAAATAAAATAAACGCCCCAGTTTGCTACGAAAATAAACTGACGACGCCGTGTGAAGGGGACAAAGCCCGTTAGCGCGGGGGGGGGGGGAATCAAGTGATCTTTAAATTTCACTTGCGCTGGGACGCGTAAACACCGTCGAGCTCTGCCGGCGCGATGAAATGGCTCGTTTATAATGGGACGCGATCGCGCGCGACGCGAATCGTTTAAATTAAAGTGGCTGCGTGATTTAGGTTTCCCAGTATATACCTCTCGAATTAATCGCGGCAGCACAGATGGGAAGGTATTAAAACTTGAAGTTACCGAGGAAAATGTAGTGTAATCCGAGTCGCGCAAAAGTCGAAACTCCGGCTGCTCTCGATTGACTTTCAATCTTTGAGTGCACTGCAGCCTGAGAGTGTATTAGTTGGCTGAAACTTGAACCCAACACTTACCGGCTGCGTGTGTACTTTTTTCTTTCCTTTTACGCTCTTATACTTTTTTCCCAATGCAAGAAGTGCGTCTAGAACTTTTTGTTTGCTCTTTTTTCAACATTGTGTAAATGTACTTTGATAAATAATTTTTTTTCCTTTAATTTACATTACTACTGTGTGTTTGGATGTATTTCAATCAGTAAAACGTATTAAAGTTATTTCCAGTCTTTAAAACGAAAATTCAAACGTTTGAAATATTTCAAAAGTTATGATTAATATTATGTTTTAAAATGATTACATTTACTTTGATTTTGTACTTTCGTCAATGCAATCATAAACAATTTGTTGTATCGATTATAGAGTAAAAAGTACAACACGAAAAAAATGACATTATCTGAAGTACAATTTTTTCTCGAAACACAGTCGTGTCAAACGTCAACTTGGCTCAACATAAAAATTATCTGAGTTATATCTTATAGTCAAGCTGACTATCTTCATATTGGACTCGAAATTTTTTTTGTGACACCAATGATCGACGATTCATGTACACTCTTTGCTCTCCCAAAAATGCAAATGGCTTCATTGGAAACTACTCTCTGTTTCGAGGGAGAAAAAGAGGATTTTTTTCTTTCTCGCCGTGGATTTGAAAGTTGGCAAGTCTTCGGGGGACAGCTGCTGGTCTCCTGCTGTTGAAATATGCATTGGAAAAACTCCACGGAAATGAGATCATTTAGGATAAGGCTAAGCTGTTGCAGAGAGAGAAAGAGATGTCATTGCTATACGCGCTCGGGTGTCATTAAAATACTGAAGTTTTCATTAGGAATTGTAAGTGTAGTGTGGTTTAATGGGTATACGTAATTGTGTCCACGTTATTTTCACGTCATTTCATATCTCGAGGGATCGTTATAAAAAGGACTTTTATCAATGGCTGATTAAAGAAATTTCTCGGGGTGTTTAATTAAAGTTTTATCAACGTGGACTAGCACGCTGTTTTTATGATACCAGCACAAAGATGATAGCCTCGTATTTACGTGCCACCAAGAGTACATGCATAAAAAATAACACGTATCATATGTACCTCTGCATCTACTTGCTTCTATTTTTATATTACATTTACATACACCCGCGCACTTGAGCTTCGTGCATTTTTAACTTGAAGCAAAAGTAGATGAAAAAAGTCTCTCAAAAGATTCTTCTTTTTTGCGTCATATGTTTCTCTTTCGAATGTCGCGCAGTAGAAAAACAACGGTAAATATTTAATTTAGCGTTACTTGGGATAATTTGTTATTTCAGAAAAGATAATGTTTAATACATATAAAAATATAATATTAATGGACTTAAACTTTCTGCGTGATTTCTCTGACGTTTCGTCAGCTAATAGTGGGAAGAGCCAAATAAAACAAAAACCAAAATTTGATATAAAACAAAAAAACAAAAAAAGGCTGTTTAATCCATATTTCAAGTAACAAACAACACCCTCAGCATCCAGTTTTTGCTCAAAGGTTAAAGCAGTTGCTTATAAAGAAAACATTTTTCCAGTGGCTTGCACTAGCCAGCCAAAGTACACGTACTGTGCCATGAAATACTTGTTTCTAAATGCAGCATCGGCGTACACGGCCCGGAGCTCACATGCAAAGCATACAATGGTATAATTTATGAAACCAACGGGGTCATGTACCTCGAGACCTTTTTTTTTTTTTTCATTCGGGCTAGTTTTAGAAAAATTAAACAAAAAATGAATAGCCCCCGTAAGTACTTTACCGTCCCACAACTGCCTACACGCCATTACGATAAAATACATTGGTCCGAACAACAAACAAAAAAAGAACACTATACTGTATGTATGTAGTATACGTTGATAGTTTGNATAAAGTACGGAAGACAAATGAAAAATAGGGGAAATTATCCGCTGGCGTGTGTAATGTTTTCATACAAAACCCGAGCTGTTATTTATGCCCGCGAAGAAGGTATCGTATACATACATACATACATACACATCTGTGTATGGTACTATACGTATAGGGATACAAAAGAGCAAGCAGCACGCGATTTTCATTCTAACACGCTCTATGTCGTGTGTCGTCGTCGTTGTTGTTGTTGTTTCATGCAACAGGGGCTGCTCTTTGGTGATTTACGGGATACGAGGGTACGTGACTGTGCGAGCATCGTTTTTCAGGACGCTTTTGTACATGGCGCGAATATGAGGGAATAGGTTTATCTACGATGTGTATTGAATGCGCGTAATACGTGCTAGTCCGCGACAAATTGATTTTTCATAACATTAAGACGGATTTATTGATCATGGACGGAAAAATCTGCTACTTTTTTTTTTAAATATAATTGAGGCATGATGAAAATGTAGTATTTACAAAGAAATGGCTCGGATAAAGGGATTTTTGACAGTTGAATTTTACTAACAGTAGTGACGACTAAATCAATAGTTTAGCCTCGTGTAGCCTATAGCATTGACTTTTTAAATTATTTATAAAGCTAATCTTCTATTGTATTAGTAGTTTCTTTGACAACTTTACGTTTATCCGAGCTTAATCACTTCGTTTAAGAATTGGCCATAAAAAAAGTCCCTCGTTGATTTCGTATGCATCATGCTTCCAATTCCTCGTTCCATATGCATTTTTCATATCCCAAATAGCAATAAAAAAACGGAACAGTGCATGGATGGAATTTCTCGTTAAAAGCCTCTTTCCCAATAACTTCTCATTGGTCTGACGACCACCGTCCTTCTACGCCGATATCGAAATGTCAAAAAGAAAGAAAAAAAAAAAAAAAAAAGGAAAAAAAGCCAGTGGCAAGCACCTCTTGTAGAACGAGCGCATATGAAAACGGGGGGTATCGATCGCCGGACGCTGCTGGCACGTATCCGTATTGCGCAAGATCTCGCGTGTGTAAGCTCCGTGTAATGGGATATGGGAACGCGTAATGCCGCGAGTCGGTGGGTTTTTATTGTTACGGTGTTGTATTAGGGGTGGGGTACAATTGTTTTATAGACTTTTAAGAAATTGGAGAACGAAAAGAAAATTTTTTTCCCGGAATTACGAGTTTTTGTACTGCTACCCACAATACGATGAACCCAAAAAATGTGGGGCAATGAGTTATTACAGAATGAGATACATAACTAATACTTTAATGCTTTTTTCAAGTAATTTACAATTTTTTTTTAAACACCATGCATCATTTTGGCCACAAAACATTATTTTAAGTAAAGTATTAATGAGTAAAATATAAAAAATAAATATTGTAGCACAAATAATGCACAAAGTGTTGATTTTACAATAAAATGTTGACGATTGTGTGTTTTTGTCTGTTACAGTGACGGTCGATTGGTCGAGGGTGACCAGATACTGGCGATCGATGGACAGCCCCTGGACTCCAACATCTCCCATGACCAGGCGATTGCCATACTGCAGAAGGCGAGGGGCCTAGTCGAGCTGATCGTTGCAAGAAGCCCCCAAGGTACGTCCTACACGTAAAATGAATCAGCTCTGCTGCCCCTCTCCCATCCCCGTTTTACGAGAGCTTTCACCATTATGCACTCCACCGCCCAGCTTTCGGCTCCTTTTTATGCCCTTGTTTCATGTAAATTTCAATGCACCGCGCTTAAACTATAAATTTCGCGAGTGCCGATGACGCGTTGAGTACCCTCGCGCGTTGCATAAGTTTCTCACTTTTGGGATTTTTCACGCGAATAGATGTGGGATTAAATTACGCTGTAAAATCTTTGGGAGCTGATGTACCACGGTGAACCAATTGCTACACTTTTTGCCATTCAAGTTAAAATTTTTGTCCATCAGATTGAAAAAATTTTACTCACGTTGATAATGATAAAAAGTGTCATTATTGTCAAATTATACGAGTCTCGAGACAACGGCAAAAACGTAATCGAGCTTGTCTCGATGAAAAAACGGAACCACTTTTCGCCCGCGTAATTCCGAGGTTGCTCTCTACAGTCGACTGCCCACCGAGAAAGAGATTGCGCGAGGAAAAAGGAGAATCCAATTTTTTTTTCCCCCCCCTTCATCGGAGCTACCTCATAAAAAACACCCCATCTTTGTAAGACGAGGAAAAAAAAGAGGGCGTATTTTTTTGTTGGTTTCGCGCTTTCAAAATTCACCACAACAAAGTGGCCTTGCTGCTGTTGCGGACTCCACAAAAAGGAAAAAGAAATAGACCGAGCCCGCGTGGGAATTCAATTTGACGTAACAGCGTGGGAGCCAAAAAATCACGTATGCGCATACTGTATTTTGTACATTCTCCCGGGATATAGGAGTGCGGGTGATGTGCCCTCATCGAAATTCAGCTCCTCCGTGGGTGCACGTACATTGTATCGAGCCATCGATATTCGAGCGACACCCGCGAGAAGATGAATGACTGGCCACTTGCACTCTGCAGCTATGATCTGCCGGTGTCTCTATATTTATCTGAGCTTAAAGAGCATTCGCTCCGTAAGAACGATGACTTGCTCATTTTTTGTTGCTTCGATCGAAAAATAACCCTTAATTCCTCGAATCGTTGCATAAAAGCTCGCAAGCAATCGACAACAACAACAAAAACAACAGCAGTAAATTAATGGAGCTTTTTTAAGGCAAAAAGAACGCCACTCGTTGTCCGTAAAAAACAAAAGTACCTCGGAGTGCGCAATTTTCTTTGGCTCTCTTGGTCGTCCACTCGAAACCCATCAAAGCCCAAAGAACTTCCGGCTCGAGGGTGCAGGGGAAAAAGGGGGAGGAGAAATTTTTCCTGTCAGTGGCCTGCAGTTAATTGAGCAATCGTGTTCCCAGGGGGTCGTCAATAATACCAAGGGGCGGGCAGGGTGTGCAATCATATCTCCAGAAGCTGGCCTGACCGGAAAATATCCTCTCTCTGGGACGTGGCTCTAAATGCTGCGCGAGTGTGACCCCCTCGGGTGTGTGTATACCAAGTAATTCCGAACTTTGGCTGTACGACGTTCCGATTTTCTGATGCCACTGCATCGTGAGCTTCGCCGCGCACTAAACATTGCTCAAAATTTTCCAGAGTTGGGGCTAAAAGCTACTTTCGGCAGTGAATGGACCGTGAAAACGTCGAAAACAGTTTTTCGTTGGCTGTATAGTGTGTGCTTTTAGTTTTTTTCGGGTGATGCTGTTTTTGTGTAACTTCAGTAAAAATATACTTTGATACATCAGTTGGATGATTCACCCGATAAGCAATTTTTACATTTGAAAGAGATATTTAGGTCGATATTAATTTCTTCGAGAGTTAACTGTGAGTCGATAGGTTTTTTGTGATTTGAAATAATTATCATAGCGCTGATCAGTCGAGATTGAAACTGATTACTGTGATCTCGAACAGGAAAGTCAAAAAACTGTTAATATGATTCTTTTGTTGAAGAGTGGCTACGAAAATAAGCAATTTCCGAATAATTTGGCTGCTTTCATATAACGTATCAAGTTGATGCTTTTTAGATTAATTAACTTAAATTCACTGTACTAAAATAAATATTTACCTATCAAAATATCATAATTTTGTTGGTTTACCTCGTAAATACGTGATTACTTTCTCAATGCAGATATTGCATTTTGCAGTACGTATATAATTATACCGCCGGTGAAACGTACACTTTACCACTTTTATACTTTTACGTTTTGGAGTGAACTCCGAAGTAGACATATTTTAAAGAAACTCTTTCAAATTTTAAGTTTGATACTCTGTTTATAATTTGTTGAAAAATTTCTCGAGTTCTCCAAGAGTATTTTCATAAAACCTGCGCATACGGGTACTTGAGAGCAGCTTTTGTTCCAACACATTTTAATGACGCAAAACAACATTTAAAAAATGCCACGTATCATATTGAATTTCATGGAAAATATTCAAGCTTCAAGCTTTAAAAAGCACAAGTACATCTTTTTACTCGAGTTTTTTATTTTCTTCTTTTTTTTTCAATAACGTGAAAAGGAAAAAAAAGAAATAGAAGTACACCGCTACAGTCAGACGTGCTTGAAACACTGATGTATATCATTTTTAATTTTTTCCCTCGGCTACGTTTATATAAATTTTTTATGTTTCACGAAAGTATCACGCGAACAAAGCATCGTTAAAAATATTCACCGACGCGATGCGCGAGAAACCATATAATTATTCGTACTAATTGAAAGAAGGTATTCAAAAGTTTGCATGAAAAAAAAAAAAAGTTCTCGTTTCCACGGTACTTGAAAGTTCTCAGGGGGATACATCATGTGGAACTTTAAATTATCAACAAGAGAATCAATAAAAACTCGTTTGAAAGTTTCAAGTCAAGTTATAAACTTCAAAGTGCTGGAGTATAAGTTACCTACAAGAAGCCCTCCTAATGGACGCCAGCCCCAATGATTTGCCTTGCTCTCGTTTTACTTTCACGAGACTAAATTGCATTTCCGGGTAAATAAAAATACCCGGCCATTTAATCATCCTCTCGGTTCCATTAAAATCGAGTTAGTCAACTTGTAATTTCACCGCGACGGGGCTTTCCAATAAAAGACATTTTTTCCCCCCTGGCGCAATAAACTCTTTGACGTGTATTTTCTGCGATATTACAGTGCCGTTTGCTCTTCCATGGCGTACTCGCTAAGAAATTCTTGGAATTTGCAATCACGGCAGAGTTTCATCAAAGATTCCAGCCAATTCAGAGTTCGTGTGGGTGTACATCGTTCCATTGAATTTGGTCGTTTAAATTAAATGACAATTAATTTCACCGTGACAAACAATAAAATCAATGTCCAGCCAATAGGCGTTCGTTGAACAAAAAAAATTATACCATTTCATTACAGCCTGTCCGGATTTCAGAAAGTCGTGCCAAAAACGTGTTCTCCCTCTTTGGACTCAGCGAACTGCAAACCTTATAGGTTCAGAGAGGCTCGAGCCCCATAGTGGCCCATTTAAAGGGAGGGTTACGCGCTGCTTCGCAAGTTGGAAACTTTTAATTGGGTGTCGCGCGCCAATTACCACCACTAAATCGCACACCGGAAAAAAAAAATCTCTTTTAACGTTCGGTGCTATGAAAAATCCCCGAAAGATGAATATCGCGCGGGCTGGTGTAGCAACTACGTGGCCCGAGAGTTGGCTCTCTCACCTTTAAATTTTGACGCGCGAGTCTTGAAGGTAAATTAGACGGAAGTTTGTCCGCCACCGCTGAGGAATGCGCACCGCGGGAGAGCGGCTGAGATATTAGAGGATGAAATATGAAGGTGCCAGCAGCTTGGGGCTCGCTCGGGTATGATTATGCATGAAAAAATAATTGCGTTCGCGAAGTAGCTCTCCTCGAGCGAGTCTTGTAATCGGATTGCGGGGTCTTGCGTGCTGCCACGGAGACGCGTTAATAAACAGGGGATTGCATTTTTTACGGGCTTACGCGATGGTGTGAGCTCGTTTTTTAATTGCTATAACTGCGACCTCTGGGATTTGTTTATCACTGGTGGGGCTTTTTTTTTTGCTTTGTTTTCGAGTTACTGGTTTTGGGTTATTTTTGTGTATACGTCAATTAATTTTTTTTTTATACGTTTTTTTTCGTTTGTACATACACACATTTTAAAATATATAATTGTACGATTGGTATAGTTATTGTTTTTAACGAATTATGAAGATTTATTCATAAATGCAAGGGTATATGATTGGCTTATAATTATTGTGAATATGCATATCATGTGTATTTTAGAAACTATACCGAAATTATAAAATATATTTTAATTCTCTTTTTTGGAACTGAAATTGTACGTGAATCGGCGTCACATTCAGTGGAGTAAGGTATAACTAAAGTAAATATTTCTGAAACAAACAAATACTTAAACATAAAACAGCATCCGACAAGTAATACAATTCCTGACAATCAAATTCAATTCAGTGACGAACGCGTTCACATCAATCAGTATAGCTAATGTAGTCAGGATTGAACTCACGTCGAAATTAGCTGAGTAATTCAATTTGGCTGGTATGGCTCAACTGAGCGAACTGGATGATTCTCTCGTGAAATTGATATTTCGCTTTTCGGAAACTGATTTTTCGTACAGAATAACAGATTAGACACTATAGTGCTCTATGGAAGTAACGTATATTCTTCAATATGATGCGATGACACAAAAAAAAATAATGTGACGACATCCGTCGTGTGACTTCAATGAGATGGTTTGAATTCAGAGAGATTAGGTCAAAGGAAGAAAAAAAAATTCTTTCACTCAAGAGTTGTGAAGAAAAACGCATCGTTATTTTTTTCAATTTGAAGTTTTATACAAGTGTATGTGCAGTCGTGAGCCAAAGTTGTGAATCTCACTGAAATGAAATTTTTTTCATACTTTTCTGTAGTAAGTCAAGCCTTAGATAGTTGAGTCACTAGTAATGATAAAAAAAATTGTTTTTGCTTTTTTCGATTCCCATAGTTTCGAAAAAAGTTTTCATCTAGTCCAACTCTTCGTTGCGTGTCATTTTAATTAATGATCTCTTTTACTGCAAATGTATACATTTTATCTTCTAGAGTAGCCTCAAATACCCCTGCAAACAATTAAAAATATGAAATATGTACAATTTCCGTGTGGCTACACCAAATTGCATTTTAATTTTAGTGGCTATTAGCCCAGTTTCCAAGACATTTTACCACTACAAAGCAGTAAACTGCAACTTGTATTATTTATGGGTATGTTTGTGAAATGCAAATAACAAATAGTAACATTACTTTACGACTCGAAGATAGTTGAGCTGCATTATTTTTCCATCGGAACATGTTCCGTACTCCATGAGCGAGAGCTATTACCTTACGGTTGTTTATTTTTTTCCAACCATGCAATTCACGCGTCAAACAACAAAAATTTTACTTAAAATTCTCCATCAACGTAATTAAACTTTAAATTACAAAAATAATCTCCAGCACAGCGTTATCGCAAAGGCACAGACGATCCTCGCGACACCGATCACTCGAGCGAACGATGATCGATGCCCCTGCGAGCCTGTGGCGTACGAGCGATACACAAAACGGCCATCCGAGCACACGTTCTCTCTGTTCCTCCGTAAAAAAATGTGCACAGCTCCGTTCCATACGTCAAAATCGCTTTGGAACCACCACCAGTAAAATCCTTTGCAATAAATCATTGCACGGCCGTCGAATTTCTCGACTACCGAAGCGTATATTATACATTTGGAAGGGGACTATATCAATCGGACGCGCTATTTAATCCTTGATCTCGTGAATTATATCCACGGCGCTGTTTGATTATTTCGTTTCGAGATAAATCGCTCGCGAGCTCTCATTTGTGCCGATTGCACAATTGTGTGAGTGTACGAGCGTTCGGAGAGACAGATGCGGGCGAGCTAATACGAACGAGGGCAAACAAAAGGAATCATTAGTCGATGGAAAACGAGTACTTTGCGATTATTCGCGCTTGTTTCGTTTTGGGTGCGTATGCACGATTAACCAGGCTTGGCTATCATTGTCAGTTGATTATGCTGATTCGATCGAGCAGACGGCATTTGTTGTTTTTTACGTTGGGGTGCGCGATTGCTTGCAAAATGATATTCGTAACGAAAAAGCAGAGCTCAAAGAGTTATTGGGCTCACGAATAATATTCTACGTCACGAATTCAAATTTTGGTTCTACTGAGCAGTAGATACGGCTAATAGAACAATTACAAACTGTACTATTTTGGCATGTCTGACCAAAATAGGTTTATACTACTTATTTTTGTAGATATTAAACGAATACGAGTTTTGGTTTTACTAACTGGAAGATAAGTATCAGAATAATTGAAAACTGTACTATTTTGGAATGTCTGACTAAAATCGATTTACACTACTTATTTTTGGTTATACGGTTATCAGAATAATTACAAACTGTACTGTTTTTGCATGCCTGACTAATGCGAATTTATACAACTTAATTTTCAATAATAAGTAGATATATGAATCTGAAATTGTAGTGGATCCGAATAACCCAAACTGCACTATTTTGGCATGCCTGACCAAAATCGATGTATACTACTTATTTTGTAGTACTGAAAGATATTATACGAATCTAATTTACTGTGCAGTATACGATTATCAGACCAATCCAAACTTGTACTATTTTAGCATGTCTGACCAAAACAGGTTTATACTACATATTTTTGGTAATGAGTAGATAATATATGAAACGAATACGAGTTTTGGTTTTACTAACTGGAAGATAAGATTATCAGAATGATTGAAAACTGTACTATTTTGGAATGTCTGACTAAAATCGATTTATATTACTTATTTTTGGTACCAATTAGATATCAACGTAGATCTTGTTGAACTAATTGTTTAGGATTTTTCGATAGTCACGAGAATTCTTGACGCAATGATACTCGGTGTGTTCTGTATAAAAAATGTTTTTAACAAAAAATGCAAAAACAAACGCCATCCCTTTGATCCCTCTGAAACTCGTACGGTGGTAGTAGATGCAGGTATGGGTAAGAAATCACCGATTGCCCTACATATGCAGGCTACACAGTAAGATATATCACCGCGGATTAAAGAGCTTCGATTTTACGGCCACCCCGGCGCAGTGGCTCGAATTGAATAGCCCCGATAAGCGGTCACGACTAATGACCTCTTTATTTCCGCCTTATGTTTGGATTATTGGGTTTTTGGGATGGCTGGTCTATTGAAATGCAGCGATTTGGCGAGAAAGGGTGGGCGATTTCGATTTCTGATTAACACCCCGCAACCAAGTACATTTATTTTCTCTTTTCATAAAACTCACAGTAACGAAAAAAAAAAAAAAAAAAAAAATCACGTTTCTTTTGTTTCAGACATTGGGAGCTCTCTGGCGACGGATGAGTTGTCCAAGGCGGCGGGTGCAAGCGCAGCGGCAGTCGGGGCCTGCGGAGCTGCAGGAACAGTCCCACAACTATCAACAGCAGCAGCAGTATCGTCTGTGCTCGCCCGTGGAAGTAGCAGCAGCCCTGACAGGGAAGCCAAGGTTGGCGTGGTGCAGTCGCAGCCGGCGACAGCAGCAGTGGTTGCCGCAACTGGACACACGACATGGTCGTCATCGGCGGCCGCTGTGGTGCAACCATCGTCAGAGCCGGCGGTCCAGCAGCCGGCAGTCGGGGCTTCGGTGCCCGTTGAGAGGAGCAACTCTGCCGTCAGTGACGCTTCCAAGGGTGGTGACATGGTGGTGAGGATTCTTTTTCTGTTTCTTTCACTCTGTTGGTTCGTTGGGTTCGATTGAAACGTGCAATTTGTATATTTTTTAGTTACGTTTACCTCTTTTAGTTTCAAAGTGTGTGTTGAAAAAAAATACATACTTAGTCGTGCACATGCGTGTGTGTATTAATTGTCTTAAATTTGATAAAAATTATTCTGTATTTTTCTCTTCAAAAGTGTACGTGATTTCCTATGTAATAGCTTGATTGTTTTCCATTTCGAAATTTTTTCACTCGTTTCAAAGTCACAGGATTTCTTAGTGTGTTTAGGACGTAAGCAGAATCTGGATGTGTTATATTTTCGGTTTTGAAAGCGGACTGTAAAACGTCTTACATTTTCATTTGATCAGCAAAATTTTCAAGAGTTCAAGTACTCAGAGCTGATCTCCATAGTTGCATCGTAACTTCTAGCTGCTTATGCAAATTACTCTGCTCCCCTGTCAGAAAATGTCATAAAAGTCCGATATTCGCTCCACCTCCGGCTTTGCCGTCTGTACTTTTAAAGTTTTTGTTTTATTTTCCAAACAAGATCACCGCACAGCTACGCGCACGCAAATTGAATCCATATGCGCGCGCGCAAAGAGAATCTACGTATGCAGAGCGCGAGTTTGAAAATCTTTTTGATCTATCGCCGAAAACTTCAGCCCCACCGCAGCCAACTAATGGAACTTGGAAAAAATTTCGTCGCTCCGTCAGGGCTGAAATTACGTTCCGACACCTATACCCCGTGCGTTCTATGGTAGATTGATTTTTCCCGAGAAAATACAAAGAAAAAGTCTCTTCGCCTCGGACGAGTGCGGAGCCCTGCTCTTTTTTTTTTTTTTTTTTTTTTTTTTTTTTTTTTTCTTAGCCCTGCGCTGCTCTGATAACGAAGCATTGTCGACTCTTTCGTCGCCTGGTGGTGCTTTTGTGCCGGGTCGGCGGTATTGGAAAAAAAAAAAAAAATTGTACAGATACACGAGGATGAGAAATGATGTAAACGATGTAAACGCTCGTGCTCGACACAAAAGAGTATATGTATGAAGGCTAAAGGTGAATTTTTCACGCGAAACAAAGGAAACGACAACTCCGGATTATTCCTGTTTTTCCGCCCTTTTCTGTGTCGAAAAAAAAATTAATTTTTTTGTTTTCATCCTGACATTTCACGTATCGAGAGACTTTCGCTACTAGCTGTTTTGTCAAAAAGAAACTCTTGACTGGGCGTATAGCTTCGATCGATTTTCAGCGAGCACGAACGCGTGTTATTGAAATATTCCGCATCGAAAAAGCCGTGCGCGCAGTTTTTTAGCTGCTCGATCGAAAACCATTTCGTTTTTATTTTGTTTTTTGTTCGGAGCTTTTTTATTGGGTCGCGATTGGTCACACAACTGTTAATTAAACAGCGCTAGGTGCTGTTTTTCCATACCAATGAAATTCACGGGAGGAAAACTCAGTTAACGAAAGTGCAAAAAAAAAAGTCATCGTCAAGATTTACCACCAACCTATAGGGAAAAGTCAGCTGTAGGTACACACAAGAGCCCAGGCAATTAATTGCACTCTAGTTTTGCAAGCACAATGCGCCGCGAAGCACTTTTTTTTCCCAAAATGAAGAAGTTTCAGCTCGGGTGTTTAGCAAGAGCGAAGTGTAGGACCCCCTCTTTGTTTCTACTCCCCATTCAACGTGAGCCAAACTTTGTCGTCGTCGTCGTTGTTATTGAAATGCTCATTTTTTTTTTCTCTGGACCCCCACGTTTTCTGCAATTGTTCCAATTTTTTTTTTTCTCTCTCTCCCTCTCTCTTTCGTTTTCTCGTGATTAGTGATTGTCAAATAATGGTAGGAACTGGAAAAGTAAAGCTTTTCACACCGAAGGATGGCAAGATGAATCTTTTAAAAGATTACTTTGACTATGTGACGACCTTTTGGCAAGCTGCTGAAAATTCCTTGTGAAAGTACACACGTAAATTAACTTATGAAATTATTTGTTCGCCGTGTTGATTTTCATTTTATTTGCGAAAAATTATCGTTAATTAATAATTAAATTTCATTAGACCAATAGAACTAATCGATCCAAGTATAAACAAAAATTTTAGCACAATTTTTTTACTGGATTTTTAAATACTTTGAAAGAATTTTTTTTCCTCAACAAAATGCATTTTTTTATGCTGAGACAATTATTTATTCATAAAAATTGTTTTCTGGAAAATAAGTGCAACGCTCACTTTACACGAAAAATCGTAAAATATTTAAGATAAAATATTGAAGTACTTTCTTCAAATACTTTACGACTCTTTAATTTCTAATATATTTTTTTTCCTTAAAATTTTAATGCACTGTTTTCGCTGGATACAATTTTGTTCAACTCTGTGTTATACGAGTACTTAGTTTTTAGCAAAAAAACCAAAAAAATTTTGTAAAAGTATCCGCGCTCGAGTCTGTATGAGTCAATTAAAAAACCATCATCTTTGTGACAACTGTATATTGATGAAAAAACATCAGTCCCCATTACACCACCGAAAATCCATCCCAGCGTCGAACAATGAAAAAGCTCGTTTCGCCACGCGCTCGAGAGATCCGTTAACTCTCCAAACCAACCCCCTCCGATCCGTTCGCCAACTCAATTAAGATCCCAAATTGGAAATCGTTCTTTAATTGAGCACCGGCTCGTACCGTACAGGTATACGTACTACACGTTGTTCACCGGCGTGTACAGTTGCTCGCGCGAGCGGAAGACTTTGATAAACCTCCGATGCCGAGAGAGAAAACCCACCCGCGCATTGTCCTCGGCGCTTGTCCCCATCGACATTCAATCAACAGACGCCCTTTTACCATCGCCATAAACAATACAATTACCTGGTCTGCGAGGATCGTTATAAGGGAGGATCGGAGAGCTCCATGGTTCGCGCGTGCTCGTACCATGTTGGTCTGGCCGGAGTCCAATGTAGTATACTCCCCGACCCCTTCCCCCCCCCCCACAGATCCAATCGTCGCTTTTAACAGCGACGTTTATTGTTCGACCATTCTGGGCATATTACGCGCGTCATGTATGACTCTATACGTCACGTATATCTGCTCTTTTATTCCCCTCTTTGAGTGTTGTCGTAGCGATTGATGTCCTCCCCATCGATTCAATCGTCATAGGTACATGCAATTGTTACGTGGTGGCTAGACTGATGATCACTTGGTTTTTCTTCATGCGACTTTGCATAAAAGCCTTTATCGAACTGAAATGAGAAAGATCCAATACCTCTCTGTGCATGAACCACCATTATTGGCGTAGTTGTACGATTCATTGCACGACTGTCTACATGTCTACTTTCAGCTGAACACCGAATGGGCGCAAGTGGAAGTAATCAACCTGATTAACGATGGCAGCGGCCTTGGCTTCGGTATCATCGGCGGACGAAGTACCGGCGTCGTCGTCAAGACCATTCTTCCCGGCGGAGTGGCCGATCGCGTAAGTACATCACGTATACGTGCTTGTCGAAATTACCTAGGAGTGCTCGTTTTTTTTTTTTTTTTTTTTTTCCTCATATTTCGTAGTGGCAGTACTGTCTGTTTCATTTGTTTGAGCAAGCCAAAATTAAAATGGTACAGGTTTTCATTGTATCAATTGTAGGAATGAATGAAAGACCTTATCTGATTACTTGTGACAAAAAAATGACTAAAACCTACGTTGGAATCAAATTTATCGTAATTTTGAGTTGACAATTTTTTTCTTTACCAATACGTCGATTAGTATGCATTTTTGCGAAAAGTCAATTGAAGTGTACAGTAGGCCGAGTGATCTTTCTATTGCAATGAAAGTAGATCGAAGCCTCGCAAATAACTCGCTCCTCGAGAAAACTAATCGAAAACGTAGCCTCTCATTAATTGGGACGAAGGAGTTGAAATCACTCCCGTTGAGTTTTCTCCAATCTTCCCATCAGTTTTCCTCGAGACGATGACATTCGTTTGGATGGAAAATTTTATATTTTCAGGACAATCGGCTGCAGAGCGGCGATCACATCCTGCAGATCGGCGATGTCAACCTACGCGGCATGGGTAGCGAACAGGTCGCCGCGGTGCTGCGCCAGTCGGGCACCCACGTGCGCCTCGTCGTTGCTCGGCCCGTCGAGCCAACCTCCCCGGACTACCAGGTGGGTTTCGTCGTACCTCTCCCACGAGTGTTTTTTTCTTCTTTTTTTTTTACACCCTCCCTTTTTCGGAGCCCACGGAGGCTAGGCTGAGATACTTTTCTACGTGAAATGCCGCATTGTATTGTTTTTTCATCTATGATCTCCAGCCTACCTTCCGTTGAACAATATTGGAATATTTATTATACAGAATAATGAGTAAACTAATTGATGCGGGACATGAAATCTGACACGATAAAACAACAACAAATTTTCCAGAGCACCGTACTCGGGGACAAAATCGGAGTGAGTTTGGGCCAATCAATATTCGAACAATTATTTTAGATGTTCATTATTATTGTTGCGATTTTACTTTTTTCCTCCAATATGGCTTTTCACCAGCAAACGAGCCCCTTCTCTTCCGCCCTTTTGACAAATTTGTGTTTGTTTGTTTGTTTGTTTTTTTTTTTTTTTTTTTTTTTTTTTTTTTTTTCATCCTATCTCCAAACGACGTGCCTACGCATGCTCCAGCATATCCATTTTTCAGTGGACACTTATTTTCCCCGCATGTAGCTTTTTATTACTCAACCCTGCGCTGCTGCATTCACGTTCGCGAACAAAAGAGAATTGTTTTGCTCTTCCTATTTTTTTTTTCCTTTTTTCTTTTTCATTACAGTTTCATTGTTATAGTACAGGTTTTTTCTTTACTATTTTTTTTTCTTCTATACCTTTTTAAATTAATGTCGCACACACCCGCACATATTACATAATTTCCATACAAGCATTAGTCGAAGCACTTAAAATGTGTCGTAGCATTACTCATGTTTAAATGTGCATATACCTTTAAAAGCGTCATTATAATATAACTAAAATTTGAAGAAAAAAAAAAAAAAAAAAAAAATGCACACACGCTTACCACCTATACTTTTAAAATAATAAATACTAATAGTACCAATTAAAATGATAAAATTTTAAAAATTTTAATTGAATGTCTTATAGAGAAATAAAGAGAGCGTAGTATGGCTTTGATAGGACATAGACCTCGCGTATAGCTTATACCGTAGTATATGTGTTGGTAGAGCGCGGCTGATAAAGTGCCATGGGCCATTCGTAAGTATCGGACAAAAAAATAGATTTAATTAAAACTAACGAATGGCCCGCATGATGACATTGTATAGTGACGAGCAAGCAAAACTCCCTAACGAAGCGTGGGATGAGCCCCGCAGTGGGAGGACTTTTCCTCCCCCCTCCCCACTGGGTATCCTCTCACTCGTGTGTGCTTGTCGTTATAGACTCCTCAAACCAATAACCATAGATTACAACAACCCATAGACAAAAAAAACCAACCTTTGCTCCACCCGCGGTCTACCGATCGGTGTAACAAGTGTATTTGTATGACCTCGCGCAGGCACTGGGCAGCCAAGCTCCGATCGTTCCGACCAAGGTCCTCGGCGACCCGGAGGAACTGGACCGGTACCTCCTGCGCAGCGGAGTCGAGCCTCACGGGGCCGTCGGTAGGAGGCCCCCCGACACCAGCTTCGACAACGGCAGCATCTACGGGCCCGAGTCCGAGCTCGACTTGCAGGTACAATAACTACAACTTTTCTCCATTTCGAGGGCCAACGCGCACCCAACTAAGCCGATTTCCGTCCGCGTGTATCCGCGAGGGGGAGGATTTTAAATGCAGTTGAAAGGTTCGCTTTTGATTAATTCGGGCCGCCGAGCCATTATCGGCCCTTCCTTATCCGATAAATACCTCGGAGCGGGGAAAAACCGGGTTGAAAATCGATTTTCGATCCAAGCCCCTCCCCTTCGTCCGAGGGGTTCTCTTTGTTGTTTTGTTTTTTTTTTCCCCTCCCCCCTCTGGGCGCGCGAAACTAATTGGTTTTTCGTCGAAGCAGAGCCGCTCGAGCCTCATCATGGACGTGGGGCGCAGTTCACTGCCGGTAGTAGTGACTAGCGCGGTGCCGATCGGCGAGCTCGCTTACGAGCAGATCGACGTCAAGGACCTGCCCGAGATGGAAAAGTTTACCGTCGAGCTCAAGAAGGACAGCTGCGGGTTGGGCATCACCATCGCCGGATACGTTTGCGAGAAGGGTAAGTGGATCGGTATCGACTTGTACCGGAGGGTAAAGAAAAAAAAAAATAAAAATGATTCTCATTGCAGAGGAGCTGTCGGGCATATTCGTCAAGAGCATAAGCGAGGGAAGCGCGGCCGACCTTAGCGGCAAGATCCAGATAAACGACCGGATCGTCGAGGTGAACCGGCACTCGCTCCAGGGCTACTCGAACCACGAGGCGGTCGAGGTGCTCCGCAGCACCGGCCAAACGGTCGTGCTTTGTCTCGAGAGGTACCTCCGTGGACCCAAGTACGAGCAGCTACAGCAGGCCATCGCTGCGAGCGAGCTCAGATTACCCCAGCCCGGCTCGCCCTCCATTGCCAGTCTGCCCACTTTTCCCATCAGCGCTGTTAGTATATATTGTACACGCTTGTTTTATTTTTTCGCTCTTGCTTGGAATCAAATTTTTGTGGCTCATATCGGTGGTGGATCAAAGCCAAGTTTCAATTGGGGATTTTCCGCTCATTTTGAAACAAAACAAAAACAACGATTGTTCGGACGGTGATGATTTCATGATTCAAGGACGGCGACACGACCCTGGAAATCGAGCCGGAAGGCGAGTCCCACACAACGGTCGACAGCGGGGTCCTGCAGGAGATGGATCGGGACGTTGGGCTGATGGACGAGCTGCCCTTGAACGTCGAGGCCTTGCTCAGCGATCCCTCGACCGAGTTGACGCCCAAGATCGAGCTCGCCATCAAGGCCAAGTGGCAGAAGATCGTCGGCCCTGACATCGAGATAGTGGTGGGTGTGCGATTCCTATTTTTTCGTCTGTACATACTTATACAGGGACATTTTTGCTGTTATTGACCCTTTGGTGTTCACTTGATAAGGTGGCGCAGCTGAAAAAGTTTGCGGAAGGCAGCGGACTCGGGATCAGCTTGGAGGGTACGGTCGACGTCGAGAACGGGCAGGAGGTGCGGCCGCATCATTACATCCGATCGATCTTGCCGCAAGGACCGGTTGGACAGAATGGCATACTCAGATCCGGGGACGAGCTTTTGGAGGTAAGCCGATCGGTGTACTACACTCCTTCCCTTTCACGTTGAATCGATTGCGTTGCAATGTGGGATTTTGTACTCAGGTTAACGGGTATCGTTTGCTCGGCATCAATCACATGGAGGTGGTGAGCGTGTTGAAAGAGCTGCCGATTCACGTGCGGATGGTCTGCGGGAGGAACATCGCCTCGCAGGATCCGCTCTGTCCGATCGACACTGCCCAACATCAAGCGGCCTTCCAGACGAGGGTAATGTCCTTTTGTCCCGTTTCTTTTTCTTTTTTTTTTTTTTTTCTTTTACTTGATGAATAACTGTGGATGATATTACAGAGCATACTGGGTGGCTCGCTGCAAAATTTGCTGCCGACTTCGGATCGTTTGGTCAAGGCCAAGTCGGACGGGTCGTTGGCCTCGACTACGACGACCGCGACCGTGACAGATGCGAGCTTGAATAAAATGAAATCTCGCTCCCTCGAGCCGCTGACCGGGCTTGCGATGTGGAGCTCCGAGCCACAAATCATCGAGTTGGTCAAAGGAGAGAGAGGCCTTGGGTTCTCCATTTTGGATTATCAGGTGATACATCTCAAATTTATTAGAAACAATGCGAGTTGATCTTGTACGTGGTGTAACTTGTTGTTGGTATGTTTTGTTATCGTGTATCCAGGATCCAATGAACCCCAATGAGACTGTGATAGTAATAAGATCCCTAGTGCCGGGTGGCGTCGCCCAGGTCGATGGTCAGCTCATCCCGGGCGACAGACTGCTCTTTGTCAACGACATTGCCCTCGAGAACGCGACCCTGGACCAGGCGGTGCAGGCCCTCAAGGGCGCGCCCAAAGGTGTCGTGCGCATCGGCGTCGCCAAGCCCTTACCCATCCCCGATAGCATAGCACAGGTGAGCGAACATCATCAGCATCATCAGCACCAGCAATTGTCGGCGCTGGCCGGTGTCGAGCGCCCCGAGCTCAGTAAACGGGACGCGAGTCTCGAGCCGCTCGTGGACAGCCACAGACAAAGGCTCGAGTACTTCCGCGAGCGCAAGATCAATGTGCTGCAGATGCCTCATCCGATGGGCTTGATCGAGGGCTTGCAGCATCAGCACAATCTCGTCAAGTCCGAGAGCTTTTGAGCAAAGCTGATGGTGAAAGCCCTCGGTGATTCATTCGAACTTTGCCGTACAACATCGAAAGTGAAGTTGTTCGGGTTGGGGATGATTTTTTTCTTCGCGATTAAAGCGCGACGATGGAGAATTACGCGTCTCCTAATTATGAGCTTCCGGTTGATTTTTTTATTTTTTTATTTTAAGTAACGTATAATTTATACACAGGGGCAAAAATTGATCCAGTTTTTTCGGATCCTCTGATTTTATTTATATTTTTTGATACGCTTTTCAACGAACCGAATTTTTGATGTTGTATTCATTCTCGGTTTTTTTTTTCGCAATCAGCACTATTTGCAATATCTTGAAGTTGATTACATCAGTTGATAGAGAAAAAAAAAGTCTAACGAAACAATCTAATACGCCTTGGATAGCTTGCGATGAAAATGTTGCACGAGAGATCGTGAGTAAGTCTCATTTAAAATTATACTTATATGCTTCTACGAAAATGTTTCAGATTTAATTATCTACTGTTTTTTGATTTTCTACATTGTTTGAAAACTTCACTGCATGCTATCCTTGGTAGACAATCTGGAAAACTTGCAACAAACAAAATTAATAAAACACGTCAGTATTATGATTAAAATATACACATATTTAATCTTGGGGATTGAATAATCAATCCCATGCAAAGGTGATATGGTATAAGTACTGATTACTGATTAAACATCCGTAATATTTTATTTATCTATGTATATAATATATAATTATTGATTGAATCAAAGCTATTTATACAAGAGTACACAACACTTTATTTTATTTTATTATTTTTCAAAGTTATTTAAAAAATTTATATTTTACCATAAGTTAATATTATTTTAGATTTGATATGATTTATATACATTAAATTGATGATGGAGATATCCAATTTTTACACCAAGTTGTATCTAAACATTTATTCATTACATTTTTAATAAACATTTAGCTTTTACCGAAAACGCGATTAAAAACTGTACTACAAATCAGTGTGTACTTAATAAAAATGTAGTTATGTTCAAAAAGTAACTGCTTTTGCGCACATATTGCGTTTGATACAACCAATGTACATCTATGAAAGTAACATGTTTAAACATATCAATTCAGGAAGAAAGGTTTTTTAACATTTGTAGATACACACAGTCATCAGCCAAACCACGTTTTGTTTTATTTGTACAAATCACATCCTGCATCGTCAATATTTCACACATTTTTTTGTTTGCGCTTACATTGTTTGTGTTTTTCCACATTTTTGTAACAATAACGTGTTAAGTGTGTTCAATTTTTAGCTCAGCGCATGATCAACGCAGCTATTGTTTATGTCCAAACGAGTGTGCCTTATTAATGTTTAATGTGGCAAATAACATATTTTTGTGCTTGTATATGTTGCAAAGACTTATTTATATGTCAAAATAATTTTAAGAAAGCTCATTTCTGTATAATAAATATTGTTATTATACAATGTTGCTGTCACCGTTTACTTACACTCAAATCTTATCATTTTACTCATGTTACATTGATAATTAATGATACAATGATGTCGCTTGACTCTATACTGAAGTCGGCGATGAAGTAACTGAACGAAGAATCGGTTGCAAGTTGCAAGTTTGCTGTTATACCTACGTTTATTGATTTGACTGTTGGGAGACACGTCATATTACGTGTGTTACCAACGAAAAAAATAAAATAAGTGGTAACTTTTGAACAAAAGTGGTACACCACACTGCCACTTTTTTGCACAGATTTTTCAATTTGTTTCTTGTTTTTTTTTTTTTTTTTTTTTTTTTTTTTTTTTTTTTATTAAAATTAGTGAAACAATGGAGAAAATCTGTGACATTGTGTATTTCATTCCACAAAACAATAAATAGGTTGTTGCGTACGTTTTTTTTATTTTGTTTATTTTAGAACCTCCATTTATTTTGTTTTGTTTCCTTTTAATGTCCTGATCGTCACATAGCTCAGAAAAAAATAATGGCACATATCAAAAAAATCAATAATTTACATCAATCGAAACGAAATTGGTGTAAAAAATATGTCATTATTTTTTTTTGAGCGAAAATCAATAACACATACTTTAATTTTAAGTTTCCACACTAGGTTAATCACGTTTATTTATTGTATTTTTCATAAACCATGAAAACCATTCTTGCTGAATATAACTTTTCTAAAGTATCGAAATGAAAGTGCGTATTTGTAAATAATCCGATTACTACAGGGTCACAAAAACTGATTATACATGTAAAATAAACATAGTTTCGTAGAGGTATAAATGTTTAACTAAAAAATGAAAAAAATGTAAATACGTTATCATGGCTCTGCTCGAATCTCTGATACAAGGTTAGAGACAAGGAAACAAGTCCGCCAATATATACATGTTTTCAACATCATGTCACATATTATTTATGAAGCAGAGGAAGTCTGAGCAGCGGGAACCACTTAAGGAAAATCGTCGAGAACCCGTCGCGAGGACCTTTGTTTTTTTTTTTTTTTTTTTTACTCTAAATAGCGCATTTAATATACTTGGAAAACGTAGCAATGTGTTTTACGACGGTCTAAAGCGTACGATCGTTCCGTTTTGTTTCCAGATGCACTATCCGCAACTACCCCGAAGGCTCCCGTCAAGCCCAATATACTCACGTAACTAGTACAAAAATTTTCTACAAGTATCGAATACTTTGCCTATACCTTTTGTAGCGATAGCTGTAATGTGTAATAAATTACCAACACTTGCGTTTTACCACCCGCTTCTCTCGTATACCTATAAGTAAACATTTGATGGTGTATCTTAATTTTATTGCTAGAATCGCAGTGTAACGATGTTAGAGTAAACTGCTAGTGCGAATTCCTGACATCCTTGTATCGCGCAGATGCAGCAATCGATCCTCTACACTCGTATAGCGTAAAAAAGAAACGCTTTTTGTTCAACAGTCACATTTCAATTCATTTCAATTGAGATTAGTCATTCGTGTTTTTTTTGTTTTTTTCATAAAAAGTCCTTTGTAACGTTTGACGTTTGGCGTGCAAAATAATAAATACATACGTATAAATAAAATAAAGACTCTCCGCAGCGAAATTAATTTTTTTTTTGTGTACTTGAGAAAAACATCAGAGTGCAGGTCCAGTATAATATTATGCGTACCTGATATAGCTCCCAGCCATTTGACACGGTTATATGCGAACTGGATATCGAGACTTATTGCTTCCGACCTATATTTTCTCCGCTCCATATGTATACCTCGAGGATCTGCTCGAGATGAACAATAGTAGACATGGCTATGTATATACACTTACTTATGGGTCGGTCGCACGTATATTTTATGGCCGCGAGATCGATTGAATCGACGCTTAAAAGTGCGAGTATTTTGACTCTAGTCATTCCGTTGAATTTTTATAGGAACTTTGAGAGAAAGAAAAAAAAATTGCCTTCTCTCCACGGCTCTCGCGAATGGGAGGGATTTTCTGACTTTCGTCTGTGTTTCATGTGGCACCTGAGCTGCTTTGGTCGGGCGAATTTTTTTCCTCCGATACTTTCATGTTTTATCGAATTTACGAGCGAAAAGAAAATGGGGGAGTGCAATAGTAACGCGGAGTGAGTACGTGTGCCTTTTAGAGGTAGGTATTTCTTAACAAAGTAGTGAAAATTATAGATTGTGAATAGAATAAAATTTTATTTTTTGAATATCGGATGGATATAGTTTGCTAGATAATACATATAAACTTGATGAAAAACGATCATCTAAATAAGTGAAAATAAACGAACGACTAGTTTGTAGACCTATTAAAAGAATGGATAATCGAATTTAGTTTTTTTTTTTTTATTTTGAAATTATTGAATGAGAAATCGTAGCTGTACATACATATTTATTTAGTTAGTATTTATTTTATTTACTTTACGCTTGCAGATATAGTTGTGTGTCATAGTTATAGCTCGTAATGCATTTATTGATAAAACGATTTTTCAATAATCCGATTTGGACAAAGTGTAGTTTTTAAGAGACAAAAGAAATCCCGTACATTACCGAATCGAAGGAATTTAAGTATAACATTTTTTTTCCTGTACTATAAAATTTTTACTTTATGCCCCTTCATTTTTATCTAAAAGCATTTTGCGAGCATTCGATAGATCTTTTGTACAATAACAATGGGATGATATTCTGATTTATTTTAATTTCACGTATTGCATAATTCTCTTTTATACTTACTTTTAGGTTTTATTTATTTATTTATTTTTTACTTATGTTGAATGCTTTTATACGCTATATTTAAAGTATATTTTTTATTACTACTTAAGATATGCAATTTTAATTTTTGCGTCTAAAAGTTGCACAACTTGCATTAAATTTCACTTTTCATATACTTTATATATTTTTGTATTTTACCAATATCAAGTACGAAAAAAAAAATTATACATATCTGTACATAATAAATAATAGTACGCAACACTTGCGACTATCAAAAAACGGTTTGTAAATTTATTTATATTCTCTATCAAAAGCTCACATTATCAAGCATAACTAACCACTGCATTGAAAGCATATACTAACGAATGCATAAATATTTTTTTTTCCTCTATCTGTCCGTTGTATTGTCTCACCATCACTCCAAATACGACTGAAGCTCTAAAAACTCTATTCGCCTGTACGCTTGAATTATCACATCTTTAGCATTATATACTAACGTGTGCCTATGTACTTTGAATAATATCGCCAAGTAGATGAAATCGTTTGGTGAAAAAAAAAAAAAAAATAAAGCTTTGGGGTGCGTACTCCTTGGAACTTAAGAGTTTCCCGCTGCCTCATACCCTCCTGTTTACTATACTGTATACTTACTAGTTTGTTTGTTTGTTTTATCCTACAATTCTTTCTTTTACTGTTAAGACTTTGTTATTGCGAGTATACACAAATAAATAACAATGATAATCTGGTCGATGCAAATGTTGTACAAAGTAATCTCTTTTTTTTTCCATGCTTTTTTAAGTCTCTTTTCTCCTTCTCTGAAATCTATTGTATTATATATATATATATATCAAGTACTGCAATTAGAAAAAAAAAATTACTGATTACATATTGATATAAAGTACATTAAAAGAACAAAAAAAAAAAAAAAAAAAAAATACCACGACGTCACTGATTTGACGGCGGTCCTAACTTTGAAATTCTCTTACTTTTCAGAATAACTTGTAAACTCCAGAGACGGAACGCGGAAGGATAATCAAACTCGATAACACAACCACTATGACCAAATAAAACAAAAAGTAAAATGCAATATGTCCTTGTATGGTGTCAGTTTTACCAGTACTACGATATTAATATACAAATATACAAGTTGCGTTGATTATTATTAATAATAATAATAATGATGATGATAATGATAATAAAGACGAAAATCATTGTACATATCAACATGGTATATATTGCTTGATTTTTACACCACCCAATGTTATATCCTAATTTTGTTTATCTATCTTATTCTTTGTTTTTTTGTTAATGGAATAAAAGTTTTTTTTTTGCTATGCTTATACGTGCGCGATTAACAATCGTTATGATGAACTACTTACACAATAAGTATATTGTAAGAAAAGAAAAGAAAGTAGAAAAAATCGATATCTGATCGGGTAGCGATCGGTAAGTACACGTTCACTTACTTACACTCCCCGTTCCACATGCAAAGAAATTTGTCTCTTATCATACTATAATATGATATAGAATATATTAATTGTTCATTTTGAATATTATTTACCCCATGATGTGAAATGAAGTCGTTTTCTGGTTTGAATAATTTTTTTTTCCCTCAAATTTTCAGACTCTTTGTGTACACATACAATTCTTTCTTTGAATTATGATTGGCATGTTTGTACACGCACGAGTTTAAATCTTTCTCTTCACCAATGACGATTTTTTCGTCCTTATACACTTATTTCAATTGTTTTTGCGTGATAAAATTGCCTTGCCAAGTTTTTTTTTTTTTTTTTTTTTTTTTTCACTTAAGTATAAATTATTACTTTGCTCTTGGATTTTGTTACTTGAATGCATTTTGATGAATCATTATTGTCGTAATTATTATAGTTATTGTTATCGTTGTTAAATTGTCATAATAATTATAATTTGCATTTATAAAACTGTGTTTGGAGCGTATAATAATTAATCATGTTGTCTAATTGTCTTTACGAAAATGTTAGGTGATGTGGCAAGTTACAGGTAGCTCTATACATAATATACTTGCAATTAGACACGGTGGAGTACTTATGTTTTCGAGAATAAAATACAATTTGTACTACTTAAGATGGATTTAAATCTCGAGCGTAGGAGGAGAGTTTTTTTTTTTTTTTATGGAAAAATTCAACGATTCGCAGGCAGTGGTATTATTATTTAATAACAGCTTATGTTCAAACGAAAATAACGCAATCGGCTTACCGTGTGACTTTTATATAATTATATATCTAGGAGCTGCGCACGTGAAAGTCTCCGTCGAAATTCTGATGTATTTAAGGGTTTCACAAGTTTTTTGAGACATTAAATTTATAGATACCAATAATTTTTAAATCATCAATAGACTTTTTCGTTGTTTTTTAATGATCTTGAAAAAAAAAAAAAAAATCCAAGGTCAATTGATTTTACAACAAACAGGCGATTCATCGTAATTAATGAAACCAAAAATAAGGAATAACGAGCCACTGTTCATTGAAACGCACAGTCAGACTCACCGGCGTTGAAGTAAAAACAAAATTTCGCGAATAATTTCCGAATCCCGAAGGCCATCGGAGCAGAGAGTGTTTCTAATGGGAAGGGAAAGAGCGCCTGCAGGGAGGAGGGACGTAACGAGCGTCATTGTGCGGCCGAGCATACAAAAGAAAAGCCATGATTCGCCGGCGCGTGTAGTACACGCGTAAATGAACGTAACAACGTATAGAAGGTACATACATAGGCGCGCGTCAATTGGATCTCGCGAAATGAGAGCTTCGTCGCGCTGTTGGTGCGACGCGTGAATGTGTACGCTACGTGACGTGATTTCTGGGAATTCGGTGAATTATAGGGTCTCGTTGATGGCTCCATTGTTGCGTCTGGGTATTTTTGGTTTGTACTGTTTGTTCAAGAGCTGTAGCACTGGGCAACCTAATTTCTTGACCCAAAAAACACACGTTTTCTTCATTCCCATTTCGCTGAACCTTTTCTTAATTAATCAATTAAAACAAATACTTATCTCAATTTTTTTTTTTTTTTTTTTTTCGATCTAAAAATAAAGATGATTTGTTTTGTTTGGGTTGCTCAGTATAAATGTTTAATGATGCGGGTGATCATTGAAGGATATTATGATTAAAAAACTTAATACATTCGATCATTTTATTGGACGACTGATACAATTTAGTAGATATATGTAGGGCAATAATCGCGAAATCTAATGAGTTTCAGCCTGAAACTAATAGAATATTTTTTTTCTATGCTAATCTGCATTTTTTTTTTTATTTTCACGAAAGATTTATTGGTATTAATAATACTTATCCATAGGACAACGAAACGTCAAACTGTTACAAAGTAATAATCAACCTCATGGTCTCGAAATTAGAGAAACTTTTTACAAACACAATAAAAGCTGCATCTGCGCGCGGAGCGAGAAATTACCGATTAACATTTTTATATTCATGGAAACTCGAACCAGCAAAAAAAAGGTATGCGAAATCACACTTTCCTCCTTAATTAGAGTACCACTTGTCGATCTCGCGAATTTCACCTTGTACAATTCGAAAAAAAAAAAAATACATCATCAAGCATCACTTGCGGCTTTGATAACTAAAGTTAGTGCAAACACGGCATTGTCATGTATGTATACGGCACATGCGCGCGATCGAAAGAGAAAATCGAGCACGCAGTTTTGTATCGGTAAGTTATTTGGAGCGTGAAAATTTTATCGATTTTTCAGACTTTCTGCTTCAGAGAAATATCATACTCAAATCTTTCTCGCGTGCATATACCACCAGACTGTCACATTTTCGTAAAATCTTCACTCATTTATAGTAAAAATTGAACAAAAAAATTAATAAAAATATATAAGTGATATTTTAAAGCGTTTTATCGAGTGTGTATGCGAAAATAGAAACGTGTTTGAATACCGTATAATCAAAGAACTTTCAACAGGACAATTTTTTTCGGAATAGCGATCCCTCCCCTGGATAATTACGCCCTCACCTGTGCAGCATGGAGGGTATCAGTGCACGTGCGAAAATTAAACAGAGACTGCGTCACGATCACCTCAAATAAAAAATCCCGATGAAACTGTGGGATGAATCGGGATATTCCGGAGATTTTTCAACTTATTCGGTTGAGCCTAAATTTTCAATACTTGAGCAAAACTCGTTAGGAGCTCTTTTTCTCAATTATTCGCCAATAAAATTTACTCGAGGCGTAATTAAACGAAGTGTTTTTTTCCTCCGTTTCCACACCTGGCGAGCAATCTTTTTTTTTCCGGGGCACGAAAAAAAAAAATAAAATAAAATAAATAAAAACAAAAAAAAACAATAAAACACCAAACGATGCGGAGAGAATTTCTCGACGATTATCTCAGCCGCGATACGTCGAGTAAATAATCGCAGAACGAAACAACTGAACGCGTTGCAGCAACAAAAACACGTAACCGCACGCGCATTATACACATAAACGCAACGCTTTCTGCTTTTTGCACGGAGGCTTTGTGCAGCCGAGGCCCCGCGCGGGTTAAAAGTGAGATTCCTGCGCTCAAAGAGAGCGAAAGTTTTGAAAGAAACCAGGGAGGATGGCAAAAAAAAAATTGGTCGTTATCTCTTGGGTACAGTATAGGGTAATGGGCTTGTTTCGTTAGTATACGTATATATTGTACACGTAGAGCTAAATAAGGAAGAAACAGAGTAGAGCAAATGTAACGTTGCGTTGTAATTGGCGTTTTAACGGTTAGAAAAAATAATTTTTTTTTCCCATCACCCTTCGATTGAGGATTTTTTTTTCTTGTACTAGTTGGGATGTACCAGGTTTCCTGAAAAAATTAACAGGACACAACTTTTTTTCAAGATTTTAGATACGTTGTTTGAAAAACTTGCCGATTTTTACCGATTCAGTAAATTTTTATAATTATAATTTCCAATGTCGCATTTCCATTATTTTTTATCCACATTAAAGAAATAATTTCTTCTTTCACACTAATAAATACAAGAATCAAGCCAATCTACTTGTAGAAAAATTTGAGGAGTCATAATAATTATAATTTGCATTTATAAAACTGTGTTTGGAGGTCTATAAATAATCTCGCGAAATAAGATTATGGCTTCTTACTTAAAGAAAATATTTATTTCAAACAAAAATATTTTTAGTGTAAAAAAAAATCACGACCGGCTGGTCCGCCGCCATACGGACGAGGTTTGTCTCGAAATTATTTTTCCACTCGATTTTCATGGCCAGATTTGCGATCATTCACCATAATTATATGATAGTCCTTACAATTAAAAAAAAAAAAAAAGTAATAATGTTCCATAGTTCGATATTTCCCGTGTTTTACCCTCAAAAGACCCCATGAAAAAGTCAGCAAAGAATTGAAAGGGTAAATTTTCGTGTCACTAAAACGCCGATTCTCCGTAGACTCCCTCGAGTACTCCATTAGGTAGATTACCAGGTCACCCCGTGCAGACGGGCAAGTAACACAAAAATGAACCAATATACCTCCATACCATCGAACGAATGCGCGTCCACTTGGACGCTTAACTGTAATGTATTACTGATGTCTGTGTTGCGCAGCGCCTGTCGCAGATGTGCATAGTCAGGCGGAGTAAGAGCCTGCCGGACAGCGACGCTACCGATCACGCGGCCGATCTCAACGATTTCCTGTCCTCCCGATCAGGTGAGACTTTACTCGTATGAAATCCCAAAGCTTTGGCTTTGCGGTCGCATCCGTACCTAATGTACCTTTGTTGATTAAACTTTTTCACGTTTCAAGTTCGTATTTTTTCAAAAAACATCTCACCGATACCGAGCTTTTCCAAAAGTGACAGTATCGTACCTTCATCCACGATCAAACACAATCAGTTCCTCAATTACGATGCAATAACAAAAGCCAAACGTACCCACCACCCCGTGTAATGTACACTTACAACGCAGACGCAAGTGGTCCCGAGCACGGCCAGCCAAAGGCAACTTGCGCCGCGGTCGAGCCACCGGCGGTGTCGACGGACAACGTGGTCCTCGACTTCAAGGAGGTCCTACCGAGGACGAGGAGAAAAGACGAGGCGCTCTCGCCTCTGATCAAGCTCACGCCCTTCCCCGAGGAGCAGAGACGGGCCCTTGTGAGGATCAGTCCTGATGCCACGCCGGGGGACGCAGGGCCACTTGGAGCAGGTGAGATATTATACCCATCTGTAACCTCTTGTCGAGGAACGCCAAAACTCGGTAATATATCGGTCGAGGCGTCGACGATTTTTTGCATATAGGGCAAACTTTGCACACCCGCCGAGTTAAATAAATACGGAAAATAGATGTGTATTCCACTTTCAACGACAGTTTTTCTCCATGTGCTACCAACGCGACATTTCAATACGTTAATTTTAAGAAATGGGTTTTAAATACTCTTCGGCGTACAACTTCCCTCTCTAGACATGGCGAACTAGTGTACCTAATCGTAAAAACCACGTGTAACCACACCAAGTTGTCGACGAGCTCGACGGTGTGTTTTTCGTTTTGTCTATCTGACCTTCCATAAATTAGGTACCCGGGGGCAACTGAATTTACTGTGTACGACCCAAGGCGTCTCGTAATTATTTACAAAAGTAGCCCACGCAAGCTCGCTGGTACTCGTTCCATTACCCCCCACATGCCATATATTACACGCACCAAACAAATAATCACCGCGCACGCACCCAGTGAATGCCCCTCTTGACCCTATGGAAAAAAAAAAAAAAAAAAAAAAAAAAAAAGCTCGCCTGACCACGTCCCATTCGTCACCCAAATGACTCTACGAGCACAGGTGCCCCGGTCGAGCCGTCCAAGCGGCGCAAGAGCGACGCCGAGCTGCTCCACAGGCAGGACGAGGCTCCATCGGCGAGCTCCCGAAGGCGCAGCCTACGCCAACAGGAAAGCATCGATCGGGTGGCCCGTTACCTCGACCAGCAGCAACAGCGCCAACGCCAGCAGAGCAGGAGCAACAGCCGCGAGGAGCTCGAGCCCACGCCCTTGGACGAGAGCACCACCGAGGTGGAGGGTGAGGTTACAGTTCCGAGGAGCGCGCTCGACGTGCCGGAGGTCGATGGTGGCTCCGGCACGCCACCCAAGAAGCGCAGCTCCCTGAGGAGGAGACGCGAGGACGCGGAAGAGTCCGCGGTTAGGGATGCACAGGTACACGGCACCGTATATATACATATCACGCTGGCCTTGGACTTGATAAATATATGATTGTTGTTGTTCTGCAAATCCATGTAAAAAGGACAAGGCATCGGCGCTGCCGTTGGAGACTGTGAAGAAGACGGTGCGCATCAGCTCGGTCGAGGAGGAATTCCGTATCGAGAGCTTCGACTCGGTGGACATGGACGAGCTGTCGCAGCAGCCGTGCGCTGAGATGCAGGAGGTCCAGCTTGTGACGGCGAAAATAATCACTGCCGAGGAGCTCGTTGAGAACATGGCCAGGCGGGAGAGGAGTCCTCCGAGGGTGAGTTTCGTACTTTTTTTTTTTTTTTTTTTTTCCGAGAAACATCTCGTACGTTTACTCATTTTTTTTTTTTTTTTTTTTTTTTTTTCCGAGGGAAAGTGTTATTGCCTCGTAGTCCTTGTTTGAAAACCATGCGTACACGGTTATTGCTCGTATTTCGCGGAAATTCTTACGATCCAAACAACAAAGATTTCATGGGGCTCTCACGAAAATGTCATCGCAAAGTTTATCGTAAATTTGCTTTATTTCGTATGAAAAATAGGTATACATTGATAGGCATTAAAAATAAAGAGGGGAAAAAAAAAAAAAAACAATCTAGAAAAGAGAAAAAGTAGAGTCTATTTGTTTGAAAAAGTGAAAATTGTACGTGATTTCAAATAATTTGCAATAAACTTTAGATTACATTTTTTACATAGAAACTTTTTAAAATATTTCATCGAGAGAATAGTCATGGATGAAAAATATTCCTAACTCCTAGATTTTTGACATCGTTTACAGATTTTAAAGTTATAGCACAATTTTATTTGTACATCCGTATAAAAACGTTGGGCATCTCGATGAATAAGTAAATATCGTCCAGAAACTATTGTTTTGATATCAATTTGGACTCGTGTCCGTCACTAAAAGTACACGCACCATTGGTACATCGACGGCAATCAGTTGTTATCCCAATAGACGTTTTTGTACTGATTGCAAGACAATCTCATTGCTTGGGTCCAAAACAAGCGAACCCATATAAATTTTCCTTCGCAGGAAAAACCCGAGGCTCCGAAGGAGGAGGCCACCTCAGCGGAGGTCCGGCTGCAGGTCCCGGCACCGTTGAAGCCCAGCGTCTCGGAGAACGCGCTGGGGGGCGCCAGGCCCGACGAGAACAAGATATCCGAGAAAAACCTCGCGCCCGAGATCCTCATGGACCTGTCGCGCGTCTCGGCCGCCGAGCCGGGGCCCCTTTTCCTCGAGGAGGAGCTCCCAAGGAAGCGGAAGCTCAACCGAGTCTGCAGCGACAGCGCCGTCAAGTTCCAGCTGGGCGGCCACTCGGACGAGGAGGCGGCTTCGTCGAGCCACTCGCAGGCCGATTTGACGAGCGTGGGGCTCGATCTGGTGGAGGAGGTGGTCGCCGAACCCCCTGGCGGTGCCAGCAGAGGACTGGACGGCGCGACGGACCAGCGAGTCACGGAAGGGACGAGGATCACGATCAAAAAGTCGAGGAGGTCAGTGTTTTTTTTTTTTTTTTTTCCCTTTGGAAAAGATCCACTCGTCCCCTCTGCTCTTGCGTATGTACACAGAGATACCCACCTATATATCTTCTAATACCCGTAATCCAACTTCTCTCTCTCTCTCTCTGCTTAACTCGGGGTAATCCGATTCGCTTCGCCAATATAATATAAGATACTTTTCCGCGCTCGTTGCACAACTAACGCGGTTTCCGTATGCATACATTTTTACGTGGGCTAAAAACTTGCCCCTAAGTGTATACATTACCGGCATAACCACTAAAACAGATGTACCGACGCTTCGATGCGCCTATACACGTGTCTCGCGCTCTTAATTATAATTCACTGGTCGCCACTGCCCTCGCTCTTTTTCTTATTTTTCTTCGTTCGTTTTTCTCATCGAGCAGTGCGGTCACGCCAGTGAAAGAGAGAGAGAGAGAGAGAGAGAGAAAAGAAAAGTAGTAGTAAAATATAGGCCGATGAACCTGTCATTCGCGTGCGGCGCGCCGGCCGCTTGGCTTACAAATGGCTTCCGCCCGCGTAGCGCTAAACCAAATCGCGTGGCTTGTTTACTTTTCGTAAGCTCATTAAAGCTCGGAGCTCTGGGTCGAAAAGGAAAAAAAAAAGGCACGGTGCTCGCGCGCGCGTGTTGTATGTGTGTGCCGTTGCGGGGATTTTTTTTTTTTTTTCCTCTTGATTTTTTGTCCCTGGGCATTTTTAGCGAGTCGCTCTTTGCACACACAACTCAGAAAAGTGTATCTCGAGTTGTATCTTTACTTGAGAAAAAGTAAAAAAAAAAAAAAATAAATAAATAAAAAAGTGTATTCTGTACGTTTTTAAGGTGAATGGTTTGTCTCGAGATACCCTTTTTTCACTCATTATTTAAACAAAAATACAAAAAAAAAAACAATACGTATGGAGACAAGGATTTGGAATAACCTTATCATCGAGATATCGAGAAAATCTAATAGAGACTGGATAATTCGCTTTCGCTGGTGCACAAAACGGATTTCACCCTCGGCTAAGCGTAAACAGATTAGTAGTTCCCGTCTCTTGCAAATCCACGTATACGTACTTAGACTCGCCACGTAAAAATATATCCCTTCCACGGTCGATCTCCGTGACTTTGATGCAACATCAACACAACGCATTGTTTATCGATCAATAAAGCAAAAGGATCGCCAAGAGTTCGAATAGTCATCGGCGTCTGCCCAAACTTGCCCGTTACTACTTAAACGCATCCAAAATCGGGTAGGTGTAATCCTTTGACACTCAAACTCCCGGTCAAGCGCCAATAAGGGGGGAAGGGGGAAAAAAAGAAAACCAACTCGACACACTAATTACCGGTGCATGAACGATTAAAGAAAAAGGAAAGCCGAGCAAGAGCAAAGTTCCTGTATGTATATACATCACGTGCACACACACACACACACCTGCCGGTGTAAACTGTATAACAAGCCGCAATATTCGTCAAAGCGTCCGAGAGTGGCTCTTTGCGGGACCCGCCAAAGCCTCTCACCCGCCCCACTGCACGGATGGACGGAAATGTATTATATATAGAGGGTGACCCAGATTCCAAGCGCGCGCGCGAGCACGGCAATTAAGTACTCGGGGGTTTCTAGAGCCACGCGCGTAATCCAACCCGAATCCGCGGCGGGCCGGTCACGCGGAAACGCCGGTTTTATTCCCTCGCTTTTGCCGTACGTATAGGGATGCCCTCGGGACTCGGCTGAATCTGTCGCTCGAGGAGATAAGACCGGAGGGAGGAGGATGCCGCGCTTGGGGACCCGACGGTGGGAGTTTATCGGAGCATACATTTTTGGACGGGTAGTTGTGTCTTTCTTTCTCTTTGCTATGTACGCACCCCTTTGTTTTCCCGGTTGGGTATTGAAATTTCACTTGGAAAAAAAAAAAAAAAAAAAAAAATTGCAGAGCCAACCGAGTACGTTTCCGTGTCGCAAGCAGATGTGTATTATGCGCGGAGAATAGTCGATCCCCTCGAGTAAATGCGATTTTGTCATTCCAACGGCGGTGGTGCGCGACCTACTTTACGAGGAACGCCGGGGGTAACGCAACCCCCCACGTGTCAGTGTACATCGGTTTCTTTCGATTATCGAGGAAAATTTTGTTTGATTTTCTGTTTTTTCTCTTCGACAGTTCACGACGTAGACGAGAGATAACTTCGTCGATGGCTCTCTTGGATGGAATCGCAATCTCGTTGTACACGATACATGTATACAAAGTTTGGGCTCGAAAACAGTAGCTTCCAGTCTTTCCCTCTTTTCTTATATCAAAACAATTCTGATCCTTAAAATGGGCAATAAACAATTTTTTTTTCTTTTTTTCTGTAGTACATAATTATACTCAACTGTACTTTGGTAAAAATCCTTACATCAATGCGATCGAGTTGGTAGTACGTGTAATACTACGTTTACCTTGTACGATTCATCTCTAAATGTATTTAGCAACGATCCGTTGAATGTTCACTCAAGTTTAGGGTACCCTTTTCAGCGATGGTCAACCCCACACGTGTAGACGGAAAAAAAAATAACAAAAAGCACAACCGGCCAACTTTGATCGAAAGTTCGTCGACTCGCGGCCGGAACTTTCTCAAACGCGAAAAGTAAGTAGCTTATAGGAAGAAATCCAGGCCAAAGCCCCCCTACTCTAGAGTCTATTGACTTTCCGTACTTTGACTGCAAAATTCGCTCACCCGCGCCCCAACGCGATTGACCGCCAAAAGCCTATTCCCGACGCGCTTTCATCTCCAGAGCTCGCAAATCAACGGAATGACATATCACCCCCTCTCTCCCGCTGATGAGTACCTATATAGTCTACGAAAAGTGTACAGTCCCACGCTAAAAGTTTTTTGTTGCCGTTCATCAAAATTGTTCCTCATATACAAATGGTAAAACCAATGAAACAGTTGTGCACATGCAGCTATTCCCATGGTATAGGTGTATACATCCAACACTGGCATCGTTAATACTCTCTCTCTCTCTCTCTCTCTCTCTTGCTACCAAAGCGAGTACATATTATTATGATGGAACCCAATCAATTTGCCTCGTAGCGCGCCAACAACTCCCACCCACACGCTACACCCCTATATAATACATCCCCATTCATCTTCCCGTATCTTGCTCTTGGATGCCTATGTACACGCGTCCATTACGCGCTGCTTATCTCGGGGAGTACAGGTATACATCCCATCGCCTCCCTTTGCCCGTATCCCCGAAGACGGTACCATCGCGAAAGTAAGTATTTCCGGGTCGCTCATGGATGAGTACGTATAAGAATCGCGTTTTTTTTTTTCTTTTTTTCCTTTTTTTTTTTTTTTTTTTTTTTTTACATACAAACCCGTGTGTGCGCGCGCGCGCGCGCGAGCAGTGTGTATACGGCGAATGGTGGGCAGAGTTGTTTATTAGATCAGCGTAAGCCAGTTTGCAGTGACGCACGACCGGCTGGTCCGCCGCCATACGGACGAGGAGAGCCTCTTCGGGGCGAGCTTGCTCGGACGTACGAGCTTTTCTGAGTCTGTTGCGCGAGGAAGGGGACACCCAGTTGAAGTTGTACGCGCGCTTGGCGTTTTTTCACGAAAAAATAATAAAAATATGTAGATACCGTGAGACGGGTTTATACAGATCGCGGGTGTTGCCAATAAGTTTCGGTGGTGGTGGGTGTGTTGCAGTGTCTCGTATTGAGTGCTATACGTGGTGATTCCGTGCCCAAGGGAAGGAGGAGGAGGAGGCACGCAAAGCGCTCTTTCAAAGCCGACGTTGAGGGTACGTCGTACACGATATAGGTACACACATCGGCTTCGTATATATGTATATTGGGAGATTGGGTAATTAAAACTTATCATAACTTTACGATCGATTTTGCGGTTCGAGCACAACCCCCCCACCCCCAACCATCGCTTTTCTTCCCCTCCGTGACCATTGTTGTTGTAACTGTATATATTATATACATATATATATATGTTACATGATGGGCGCGATCCGGCTTTCAAAGAGGAATTGCGTAAGAGCCGGATTCCATCGAGTTAGCGCTAATGAGAGCTCAAGGAGCACGCATACGTATACGCGAAGGGATTGATTTTTTACCATTTTCTTTTTTTCCGATTTTTTTCCTTCCAAGTTCGCGTAGTTTTGTCCAACACGGAAACGATATCAAACGCGAATGTACATACGCACAGCTCGCGATCACCAGCCATATCGGTAACATACACATGTAAATCGGTGTACATACATATTCGTACAGGTCAATTTCATCCGACCGAATGGCTTAAACAAACAAAAAAGAAGGATAGGAGTAGGGGGGATCGCGTGCTAATATTGGACGTGAAACCGATTGCTCTCTTTCTCCGGAACAGCTGTATATACACAGCATCGTTGAAAAACACAAGTGTAGAGGAAATCGCGGAGAAGCGTCGGCAGATTTTACAATCGCTCGTTTATACAAATCCACACCTACATGTATACGCAATTGATTGTTCAAACGGGCGTTTGTTGTACATATTTTTTTTTTGTTCATACGACCCACACTTTTTTAATACCATCGATTTCCCCCCTGACAACCCTCGTTTCAACGTATACTTTCGTCTACCCAATCCTCGGATCGGCCATAAAACTCCACCGAGTCCAGGGTCCAAGGGGGGGAAAAGTTTTTCCATCAGAGTGCGTATATATATATATACTTGTCTCGGTGAGTAACCCTCGACTCCCTCGTTAACCGCACTCTATATACACAAACAAAACAAGCGCGCCCTTCGTGAAATATTATTACCGAACGGACGAAATTTAACGAGCCGCGCGAATCACCTCGTAAAAACCCCCCCAGCCTCGCTTACGTCCCCCCCCCTGCCACGTGGCGCACCGAACTCGATTGATTGAAATATTCACGCCCCCCCCCGTATCCCCAACTGCGTATTATAAGATTGTCGATTGCAAATATCGTCAAACGCTTCGTGCCCCTACCTATACACGTATATTGTACGTATAGCAAACGACTTGCCTTGGAGGAAAGATATACATGTATGTATATGCTATATCGACACGTGGACGATGTACATCGCGGCGACCTTGCCGATCGCTCGGCCGAGTCGCGTCAAGTAGATCAATTGAAGAAGACTCTGTTTCGTATGTATATATACACGATGTGATATCTCACGTATACCCGGGCATACGCGTTTGTGCCGACTTTGAAAGCATCCTACGATAGTACCATTACGATTTCTCGTTATTCTCAAAGTTTATCGCGTTTGTTTGGGTGCTGTTTGCCGCTTATACAGTTGGGGGTACATTATTCGTTGTGTGTAAGACCACGCGAGCCGTCGTTGCGGGCAAACGAACGGGGAAAAAAAAGTTCACCGATGAGACCCCGTGCTGATAAGATTCCCACTGCTTTTGCGCTGCAAGCCCGAGGCAATCTGTCTCTTTTTCAGTGATACAAATATCGTAAAGTTGGCTGAATTTCTTTTTTTTTTTTTTACGAATCGGATCCTCGAACTTTCAAAAATGATACGCTCGAGTTCCTTGCCCTTCGGATCAGAAATTTATCCAAGCGACTCACTCTATCAACTCTGTGTATAATACAGCAGAGGTTTCGTTTGAAAAAAAAAAAAAAAAAAAAAAGAAATCGACAAGCACCATAGCCAGGCTTTTCATCCGGAAAATCAGCTCGAGGGGGGTCGCGAAAAATTCATACACCTCCACGAGCCAAGAAAAAAAAAGTGGGGGTATACTTCCGGCACTTGGCACCGGGCCAGCCAACGTGGAATGTCTGAATAACCAAAAGAGGGATACGACCCGAATATGTAGTCTTCGACCGCGTAACGCTCGCGCATGATATCCGTGTAACGATGAAGGGATGCCGGTGTCGATGAAAACGGTGTATACATATAGGGTCCGAGCTTGCGGGGTATGCGTTATCGGAGGGTGTGACCGAAAACAACGACGGAAGTGAGCCAAAAAAAAAAAAAAAAGAAAAAATGCTACGTACAGCTCGTGTTTTCATCCTCTTTCACTTCCGCGTTTGCGAAAAAAAAAAAAGAGAGGAAGAGCAAGAGGCTCTTTTAGGGATTTAAAGAGAGATGAAGGGGAGCTCTCTCGTGACTTTGTGCTAGTTTTGATGCTCCTTGAAGGGATTAATAAAAAAAAAAAAAAAAAAAAAAAGGTACTCTTGGTGAACTTGGTTGAACTTTTGAAAACCGCGTCATTTGCAATTACCCAACCACTCAGTTACACTATAGCTTGTACCGACGAGTAAAAACTCTCAAAGGTAAAAGCGAGGGGGCACTCTGCGTTGGAATTCCGACACTTTCAATTAAGATTCCATGTCCAAGGCGCGCCAAAGGCCTCTTTTGCTACCACTAGATTACTTTTTTTTTTTCAAACAATACGATCTTACGTAACACGATTAAAGAGAGGGAGAAAAAAAAGAAACATCGTTTCGATGAATTTATGCACATTTCGAGGGATTTCGGGGTACTTTTATTAAAAGAAGCGTAAGAAGGACGCGAACGTCATCGAGAGATAATAATCAGTCGATACACGTGCTCACTGTGGCTATTCGGGAGGAGTTATCGAAGGTACAGCGTTCGTTATTATTAATAGACGTGTATGTACGAGTTTGTGGTTGTACGTGGACCTACGATACTTGTAATTTCTCCGTGTGTGTAGGTGCTTCACGGATATACGCTTATTATTCCTGAGTAGGGCAGGGTATTTTGGTACACCCATCAAATGATTTTAAATGATGTTGGAGCTGGAAAAAAAAAGTACAATAGTCGAGCGAGGAGGATACATGTGTATTTTCATATCCATATGTATATACGAATAAAAAAACATACATCACAAGCAAAAGCCACAATTTATCTTTCCTCTTTCGACCGCAGCGATACATCATTCCGTATCAAACGAATCCCCCTTCATCCTTTACCATTTGCTGTGTGTGTGTATATGCAGGTATAGCTTGTCGAAGCAAACCGAGAGCTTGCAACGGACAGCCGAATGGAAAGCGAGCCGTTAGAAAATCATGTACGCGAGCGATTCCGCTAAAAATGGTTTTTGAGCCATTTAATGCAGCCTTGTATTATACCGGATAATATCATGTGGTGGGGGAAAACAATTTTAGTGATACTATCAAGGGTTGGATGCCATTTTTTTAAGAAAACAGCTTTTCGTTGTAGCTTTTTTCGGCCGAGGCTGGATGAAAATTTGAAATATAATATATGCTCAGTAGTTAAAGGAAAAACTTCGAAATTACTTTTTGGGTGGTTAAAGTACAAGTGATTGATGCTTGGAAATTGTAAAATTAGGAATTTTCGTTGAAAATGATCAAAATAAGAATGTCATTTAATTGATTGTGCTTATAACTTGTGTTCCAAAATGTTATTTTTTGATCGAACATCGTTACTTAGTTTCATTCATTTAATGAAATCTAGAAAAAAAGCTGTAATAGGCAAAAGTACCATTTTTTAAATAAAAAAAGCCTGCATAAAAAAAGCTTTTTTTTTTTTAGATAAAAGTTTTGTTAGCCTCTTGTATTTACCGCATTTTTCATTCCCAATCACCTTATTTTACCTAAAAAAACAGTTACAATGAAACAAAAAAGTTAAAGTTAATGATTGAACCGTTAGAGGATTAGCTCCAAAAACAGAAAAAAAAAAACACTCCTAAATGAAAAAACACTCGCGAAGCCCAACTTTTTCGCGTAACCGCTCGTGTACCACACCAGCACGTAAATACAGAAAGATCCAGAGATTCCTCCTCCACCGCGTGCCCATTCTTTATCCCCGCCCGTGGAGAGAAGTATCAAGCCTATTAGCCGCTATATACCTTGTGTGTGCACACGCCACCCGCCACTGTTGTACCTGATGCGAGTGTACGATCGATCAATAGGTCGGGCGAAAAAACGTGGCTTCCTCTTGTAGGTATACGTATGCATGCGAAGTGTTGCACACCGACTGACCCTCTCTTTCTTCGGGTCCCCCGCGACTCGGTAGGTGCCCCTTTTTCCTCTCGTTTTCGCGAAATTGACGTCTCTCCGTATACATATAAGCTCGAATTGGCGCATTTCAACTTCTCTCCGGCCCCTATACCCGAGAGCTTTCCGTGCGCCACTCGACCGGTCTCTTTGAAATCCGAAACACCGACGCTCGTCCGTGTGCGCTTATGTAACCGGGGCCGTGCGATCAAAGGGATATCGTGTTTCGTCGTGGGAAGGACAAACGGAAAGTCGAGCAGTAGGTAACAACTGCCGGGCGAACAAACGCTTTCTCGCGGAAAAATGTTTTTTCTCTTTTGCCTACACGATGCTTATATACGCGCTTGGAGTTTGGGCTTACGATGATTCGAGTATAATATATACCTATGGATGCTTTTTCGAATACCTTGTGTCGTCACTTTACTCTCAAGATATTTTGTTTTTCTTTCGTTATTAATATACTTGTACAGTACTTACAAATGATGCATTAGATTTTCGATACAAAAATGTGTTGAAGCGATTGTATTGCTTCGTTGACTTTTAAACAATGCGAAGGAATTTTTTTTTTTTTTTAAGTATATTCCGTTTGCTTTAAAAGAATTTTTTATTCATGACTGTTTGGAATACAATGTTGAGAAAAAATTAAAAGGCAAACGTAAGTGTAGTAAGTTTTGTACATTTAAATTTATTGTCAAGTATTTAAATACCTTTTCAAATACTTTGACTGTTATTTTTTTCCAAATGGTCATCATACTCTAATTGTAATTTATTTTTTCGCTGAAAAAATTACGCGTTATGCTTTTGGAAAAAAAAAATTCGCTTTAATTTACGACTACGACAAAACTTTTAAAACACAATCACACCGGTGACAGCGGCTAATCAGGATTTTTCGGGTATTTTTATATTTTCATTATAGCAAATGACGTCTCAAACACGTATGGCACATCTCCTTCATTATACGAGCTTACGGGGATATACCCTCATTCTAAAAAGGGATCAGTACTGATTAAATTCGTGGCTCAGATACTCCTTCGCGTAAAGTGTACAACTCTTAATAATTTTTTTTTCTTCCTGTAACACATACCTATTTAAATAATCAACTGAGCATAAAATAAATCAGGTAAATGACTTTTGAAGCTAGCACTTGTAAGCTACATTTGAAAAGAATGCGATTACAAACACATTATCCGAGAACAGTTTGGAAAAAACGCATTATCTCGTACACGCGATGCGTTCGAGGACAAATTGCTCATCTCCCGATACGAATAAACTTTGGTATCCCCGAAGGAGAAAAACAAAAAAAAAAAACAAAAAACCCATTGATCTCTTTTCCAGTACCGAGGACGTGAGCCACTGCATAGATCCCGGGGACCCCGATCAGCCACCGCTCTCGTCCGACCTCCGGCACTGCCTGTCCGACAGCTCGCCCATCTCGGAGGGCCACTCTCGCCAGCGCCGGCCGGCCTCTGCGCGGCGCGCCACCTACCGCGCGAGCCTCAAAGCCGTCGACCAGCGTCTCCACGACCGCAGCATCCGCGACGCCCTAGTCCCCAAGGAGGAACCCCCGCCGAACGATGACTCGCCAAGGGACGACGAAATCGCCGCCGCGACGAGGGAGGCAGCCGGCCGGCCCTCAGACCACAAGGACACCACTGGCTTGATCGCCTGCCAGCGCCAGGACATCGAGAGCCCCGTGTCCCTCGAGGAGCTTCTCGATACCACAGGTGGGTAAGGACATCTCGTCTCGATATGCGATTGCACAGGATGATGTATGCGTCACTTGATGCCTTTGCCTTCTGTGGCTATAGGGAAGATGTTGTCAGTGGCAAGTATATAATAATGTCACTCCAAGGCGCGTAATTTAATTGACAATTTTTTTTTATTTCTCGGTATTGGTTATTTCAATTGTACACATTAAAAACAATTTTTTTTTATTAATAGGACAATAAATTATTTCAAAACGAAACAGAACATTATACAACCAAAGAGATACAGCAGGTGATGATTTTAAGCTCGAAAGATTAGAGTGCAAATATGATAATGTGAATCCTAAAAATAGTGGTGTTACCAATATCTTTGATCAAACGTATTTCACTTAATTGACAAGAGTGACGGGTATTAAAATTCATCAAAAGGACTCCAATCGTTGCAATTGTGTGGAAATGATAAAAAAAAACTTTCAAATCCCCGATCGAGCTGTAGGCAGTTCGCCTTGGGCCGATGGTTTGACCTCGCGGAGCTTCTGCTCGTGCCGGGAGAGCGCCAAAATGGCATCCTTGCGCATGTGCTCGATGAGGTAGCGGAAGGTGCTGAAGCTTTTTTGGCACACCGAGCAGCGGTGGCGGTTCTCCCCCGTATGGATACGCAGGTGCGACATCATGTTGCACCTTTGGCTGAAGCTCTGCTGACAAATGGCACAACGGTATGGTCGCGCGACCACGTGGGTGAGCGCGTGTCGCGCGAGATTGCTCGAGTACTTGAAAGCTCGCTGACACGTGGTGCACTGGTAGGGATGCTCGTTCGTGTGGGTGCGCGAGTGTACCCTGAGATCGCAGGCAGAGCGAAAATCGCGGGGGCACGTGGGGCACCCGAAGGGACGCTCGTCCGTGTGGATGAGCACGTGTCTGGTCAAGCTCGTGGAGTTGCTCAAGTTTTTCTCGCACACGGAGCAGCGATACGAGCGACCGTTGCTTTGGACGAGCTTTTGCTTTTTCCCGGGGTGCTCGGGCTCGCCCCCTTCGGCCATTGTTGACAGCCCAACGACCGGGATTGGAATGATCTTTGGGAAGAAAAGGCTGCTGGAAGAATACTTACTTTTATTACTATACATACATTTTTTTTCCATTAAATAACTTACGAGATTTAAAAAAAATTATTTTACTATGAAAGATTTTCGGCTGTGGTTAGTTTTTTAAATCGACTGCATTTCTCGAATCGAATGTTCATGGATAAGATGGACAAATAAAATTTTGCTAATATTTGGGCATAAAAATAACTTGGTTCAAGTTTAGTGAAGCTAAAGCATCTGAGGGACAATTCATGGACGTTACGTTTGGAAAAAAATTGTAGAAAAGAAAAATAAATATTTACAGAATGGTTTAAAACATACGAATGTGCCGATTGGGTACTTGTCATGGAAGAAAAGTGCCAAAATACGTGTAGCACGATGTGTCTTCCCAAAATTTTTCTTTCAATTATTAAGACTTGAAACTCAAACCAAGTATCTTTGAAACACGAAAAAACAATACAGTCTCAAGAAATTTCACTACTTGCTGGTTAAGCAACAGAATTGTTTAACTAATTCACTTCTCAACTTACCTGGGAAGTGTTCGTCTCAAAACAGTATACAGGTAACACTTTACGTCTTGACAAGTTTAACAGTTTAACCCCAACTTTCTACGCGTCACTTGAGAACAACGACAGTTAAGTATTTATGATTATTAATATCACTCTATTAAATCTTGTTAAAAAACTACGTTCTAAATCCACTTTTTTCATGCAGTTGTTTAAAACGTGCGATTCGTACGAGTAGACGTAAACGAAGTGTTTGCTCACCCAAAAGGCGGATGTTTAAAGTATACGGTACGTTTTTGGATTTGGATAGCCTGTGACAAAAATGATATCGTTAATAGCATAATAATAGTTATTCCCACCACACCCCAACGTTACCTTACAAACTCACACTCGACGAGGTCGAGTTGACGTATCAATATACTTGTCACAAATTCGAATCGGTTTAACGTTGCTATCGCATCTTTATGAAACTCGCGTTCATTAGTCATTACCCAGTAACAGCTCGAGGCTTCCAAACAGTGAAATTGAAAAATGTTGCAGTAACGAGGTTCTAATTTTACAGAAAAACATGTTTCCCAAGCTTATAAACATTCCAAAAACATTCCAAAAAAAGAAAACTTTTCCCTTTCTTTTTTCAACATTTTCGAAAGTAAAGTGACGTTGGCTCCAATAAATAACACACGTTTGAACCGCAAAAAAAAAAAAAAAAAAAAAAAAAAAAAAAAAAAAAATCGTAGGACCACAAATGGAATCAATGTTACATTACTCATAAAGTTCTGAAACTATAAGGGTCCATAGACCGTCCAAACGATGAAAATTGACCAGTAGGCAATGTCCGCTTACAGACCCGAGCAGTCCAGCCCCGGAGCCCGAGACCTTCTACTCGTCGACCCAGAGCCTCCTGAGCGCGTCGTACAAGTCGTACGGCAGCCCGAGACGCGAGGCCGAGACCCAGACCCAGGGCGAGCACAAGTCGACCCAGTACGAGCTCGAGGACTTGGCCGAGTTCTTCGAGGAGGAGTACCCGCGCGGGCGCCTCCAGTCGCTGGTGGAGGAGCGCTTCGGCAGCCCCCGCCGCGAGGCCGAGGTGCAAACCGAGCAGGAGTCCAAGGCCGTGCAGTGCGGCAGCCCGAGGAGGGAGGCCCAGGTGCAGACGGGCCAGGACACCCAGTGGACGCAGTGCGACTTTGACGAGTTCGAGCAGCCGGTGGAGACCCCCGAGTCGAGGAGCGTAGCCACCCAGAGGTGAGGGGTGACCAGTGCTCGTGGAGGGGGGGGGGAAGGGAGAAAAAGGGGTAAAACGGTGTATTTTGCAGGGTCGGGGAGTTCTCGTCGCTGGAGAGCGCATCGCCGACGAGCTTGTCGCCCCAGCCCGAGGAGGGCGGAGCCTCGTCCGTGCTCGTGTTGGTCAAGGGCGGCGGTGGCCTGAGCCGCACCCTCGACATGACGGTCACGCACCGGGACAAGGACGGCAACGTCGTCTGGGCGAAGCACTGGGGCCCGGAGAGGCTCGTCGAGGTGTACCGCGAGCCCATGACCAGTCTCGGGCTCAGCATCGTCGGTGGCAAGGTCAACTCTTTTGCCTTTTCGTTTACACCTCTATACACATGGGAGCCAAGAGGGTTATTCACGTGCCTTTGAGTATTTCGCTTCCATACGTATAGTACGCTTGACATCATACGGATTATATATGTGGCAGAATAAAAAAAAAACAATAATAATAACAACAATATGTTACGTTTGAAAATCATTAGTATACGTACATCAATCAATTTTTAACGATTATTGGTTATTTTTATAGTGCGTTGAAATCATGTCGTTAAAGACATTTGTTTTTGACGTTTCTCTAATGTGTTTTTTAAAAATTTAAAAATCATGAAATTTCGATGGATAATTCGAGAGAAAAAAAAAGGGAATCCTTATCTCGTATAAAAAATAATAATCCCTCTTGATGCAATGATGCTTACTCCGTTTGAATAACAAATTACATTTTTTTATTTCATTCGTTGATATCCGATTACTGTGATGTATTAATTAGTGAAAAATCTAGTAGATCCATGCCAAAACGGCCAGTCGAGCGAAATTGATGCATTGCCGGTAACGCAGATATATGGGTGTAATGTACGTGCTTGGATTGCAAAACTGGATCGCGCCGAGAGATTACACGTCCGATATCGCACGAATTTGAATAGTATGCACCTAGTCGTGCATATATATATATATATATATACATACAGTTAATGCACGTTTGATATAATGCCACAGAGCGAGAGTGCGTGTGTACATACTTAATGCACTCCGGGGTACAGTGCCGTTCTTTCAATTAAAAAGTGTAATTAAAGCGACAGCGCCGCCGGGGGGATTATGTATATACACGGCGTTGAATTTTCGGGCGAATCGAGCTTTCAGTTTCGCTGAAGAAATAACCGAGGGCGCGTACGTTACTGTAGTTTCCCAATGCGCAGATTTTTTTTTTTTTTTTTTTTCTTCTTGCTTTCGTTGAACGCGAGATGTGGTTTTGCAGGTTGACTTGCAAGAGAGCAGCAGCTCGACGCAGAACGTGTCCGGCATCTTTATCAAAAATGTCATACCACACAGTCCAGCCGGCAAATCCGGAGGCTTGCAGGTGAGTCAAATTTGTACAACTTTATCATGAAGTTGCACCTACTGTTATTTTTTTTTTCACTGCTATCGTGAATTAGTTAATAACAAAAAATGATTGCTACTCTTCCAAGCTTATTTTGCAGGAACAAGCATTTTTCTAAATTTAAATTAAATAAAAATAAAATGAAAAAAATATCAGGTCGCATGTGCATTGAAGTAGATAGATGTGGATGGTATGTTTAGAGAATTTAAAATAATTCAACTCGCTTTTATTTAAATTTTCAATTAAAGTCACTTATAGACGTCTTATCACTCCGTTTCAATGCAGCATCCAAATGAAATGCATTGCTGAATATTTGGTTTGAAAACAATGGTTCATTGAAACTATTTTTCCTAACTTTTTATTCTGAATGAGCTTCAATTTAAATTCAAAATACTATAAGTAAAATAAAAATATTACTTTGTTTTAAATACAAAACTTGAAATAAATAATTTTTAATACTAAAAAAAAAAAAAAAAAAATGAAAATTTGATTGAATCGTTTAAAGTGCAAGCATTGTATCAATTTAAACATTTATGTCAAATACTTTAGTCGAGAACTAGTGTAATTGATTACAGTTGCATTAAAAACGTTTGTTTGCATTTGAAATAGCACAGAAAGTTGTCAAAAAAATTGTTCAACTCCTGCTAAATGCAATTTAAATGTTTTCAACACTTTTCTCAGCCAATCGAAAACACTAATCCCTATTTACTTTGCCCTACATTATTATTGCACACGATAAGTTAATTTTTTGTTTTTTATAATTTGTTTTTTTTGTTTAACATTATGAGTATTTTCTTCCGGTTAATAAACCCAGAGGTCGTGAAACCCATCAGGCGCATGCCAGAATAGCAATTAACGCATATCCGATTAAACTCGCGAGAACTCTCGGTGCATTAAAAGCTGCCCCATTTCGCTGCAGCATATATATATACCTACACGTATACATCATGATATAGCTTTGAATCGTTATGTAGCAGATGCATACGTACGCGAACGTCCAATTTCTCGATCGTCAAGTGCACACATACCTGTACGTATACACGAGCCCAATATCCAGTCGCGAACACACGAATGTATACCATACATGTGTATATATGACAAACTCGGTGCACCCGTTTATATATATGTACATGCATGGCATGGAAAAAAAAAAAAAAAAAATTCCATCTGTGCTACCCTCGTTTTCCATGCAAATCGTGCACTCTGTGTACATACGTACAAATGGATATCTCTCACGTGAGTGTATATATGCATAACACTTTCCCACCAAAGCATACCAGAGAAATATTCTCAAGAGAGAGCCGAGTTTTCAGTTTTCGTGCACCTGCCGATGACACTTACGGTACAAACGTTTTGATCGGAGATTTCAATGATCTTTCGCTGCGGAGAAATACCCTAACGATGTATGGTGTTGCGATTTTTTGGGAAACTCCTTCTTGTTCGCTCTTCTCTTTTCCAAAGGTACCCCCTTGACCCTTTTGTTTGGCAACTCGTCACTCATCTACGGCTGTACGAATCGGCATACAGTTCACCGCTTTATTGTTACTTGCGTGTAGTAAAAAGAGAGTTTGATTCAATACCATTGGTTTGAGAAAAAAAAAAATAAATAATAATCATAA
>NW_019379460.1:1250833-1265935 GCF_000648655.2 Copidosoma floridanum | reverse complement strand
AATTTTTCATTTCAGAGCTTCCTGTGTCAAGATTTGATGTCAGCCAAAAAAAAAGCAAGCTTCGTTGTAGCAGCCATATCTGGGCCACATTGAATGAAAAATGAAAAAAAAATTTTTTTTTGCAGACTTTAATATGTATTTTTTTATTAAAAAAAAAATTGTAGTGTGATAATAAAGTTTACTGCAAAAAAAAAAATCTTCAAAATGTATGCAAAAAGACTATAGATGCCCCCTTAATCTAAATGAAAAAAAACCTTCATCGTTTTCATCAGATTTTTATGCACTAAAGTATTTGATACGCTCTGTAAAAATTTTTAAAGCTTTGTAATGAGACGCTACTTAAAATAGACAGTACGAGTCCTATTGTACAACACTCATTCAGTATTTTTTGAAAATCGATATTTACAACCTTTGGTGAAAACGATGTCACATAGTATAGTCTAATATATTTGCACACACTTGGTCCCTTGTTTAAAAATTCGAAATTTTAATAATAGTATTTACATCATAATTGAGAATATTTCTGCTGTATATTTTTTTATTCTTTTATTGATAATGTAAGTGTGGTTCGATATGGTTAGCCACTTAGTTTTTTCTCGAAATAATACGTGGTTTACAAAAACCACGTAAAACATTGTAAGGTAAAACTATACGGATTTCAGAAATTATGTAGTTTTCAAGAGCTACGTCATCAAGTTATATATAGATGTGTACATGCAGTTGTATAATTATTCATTAAATATTATTCCATTAATTAAAGTACAATATTAATCAATTTTTTATATATCTATCAATACGTCAATTTATCGGTTCTGACTTCCAATTAAAAAATAGTGAGCGTGTATTGGATATGTTTGTCTTAATTAAAAATAAGAAAAAGTTTGTTAAGTAATAAAAAAGTTTTATTTTTTTAGAACCTTACATTTACAGACAAAATTTTTAAAAATATAGCAAGATGTGAGGCTCGTAATTTTTGTGCTAAACACTGGAAAATCAGTAATTTGAAATAATGTATATTGTAGTAATTACGTAAGAAGTATACCAACTATTTGTTAAGCAAAATATTACTAAGAACGCGGCATTTGGTCTCAGTGTCTACTATCGGGGAGTCGTATATTTTTTTGATTGATTGAATGTCCTTAACTAGTAATGTTGTATACCAACTATTTGTTAAGCAAAATATTACTAAGAACGCGGCATTTGGTCTCAGTGTCTACTATCGGGGAGTCGTATATTTTTTTGATTGATTGAATGTCCTTAACATTACTAGTTAAGAATCCAATGTTTTCCGCATAATTACAGAAACCTGTGAAAGATTATTTTTCAAACATAACGCCATCCCAATATTTATATCTATCTGTGTTGGTAGGAATAACAGTCTCAAAAACATCTGAACCATTTTTATAGTGTTTCCACATATCAAATGTTTCAGATGGCAATATATTGAACAAAAATGATTACATTTTTTTTCAATTCTGGTAAATCCATGAAATAGTGGCCCTTGTGTGATGGATCAAAAAAATTGCTTGCCAAAGCGACAGGGCTTAAGAAAAGGTTTATTTGTTTTTTAAAACAAGGATCTACGTCTAATAAGCCATTTGAAGCAGCAGACAGTATATCCTCAACAGCATCAGAGAGAAAAAATTTACTTTAGTACTAGTGTTACGCATTTGGCTTATTCTTTCAATAAATATTTCACAAGGTTCCTGATTATTAAGCAACTTTTCCTCTATTGATTGCAGTAGAGTATGGTAAGATGGATAAACATAAAATTTTACATCCTCATCAGCAATCGTATGAGCAATCTGAATGCAACTCTGCAGCAAAACAAAAACTATTTTTGATCCATAAATCTCATTTGCTGCTCGCACAGAATCACAGACAAATGATTTGAGATGTTCATATACTTCGCTGTTGTTAATTACTTTATCAATCTTAACATAGAAATATCTATTATTTAAAACTACAAAATATAAGCAATACATGTCTCCTTTGAGAACTTTCACCACAACAGCTAATACTATTGATAACTCTAACTTATTACGAGGTCCAGACATGTCGTTGAAAGTTAGTTCTAAGACTTCATCCTCCAAGACATTGGTATCAGGTATTTTATATGTAGAATCAAAAGTAATAAGTAATTCATGCAAGTAAGTATCTTGCTTGAACTCAGCAAGTGAGTTGTGAGAAATCAAGTATTTTAGTAAAGCTGTGTGCTTCTGTAGCAGCCCTGCTGCTGCAGCTTTTTGACTTTTTTTGGCAACGGAGTCTGTAACAATAAGTAGTTTTTTTTTTTTTTTTTTTTTTTAATTCACAAAACCCACATAATAAGGAGTATATGTTAATTTATTCCTTAACTTTCCCTGATTTTGCAACAGAATTTGAGGATCTGGTATTGGCGATCGAGCAGTAGGTTCAGCACTAGGGGATGTAGGTATTGCACAAACATCGTCCTCTTGCTGATTTAACAACAAAGAAGGAGAATTTTCAACATAAGAATTAGACGTATTGGCAGATTAAGTAGTAGTATTGTTGAAATCTGTTGAACTATCTAGAGGTTGAGACTTATTTCCCTCTGGGAAGTGCTCACTATTCTGACTTTTGCCCTAACAAACTCTTCTATTAAAAAAAAAATTTTATTATGAAAAAGCTTAAAATGAAGTGAGAAAAACTATTTAGTTTATATTTACTTGTGTGTTTTGCATCCCTCTTCACTAAACTTTGCCAATACTTTTCCACACTTACAGCAAATAGCTGCTACAATCCTGTTAGAGGACTCATCTCTAATAGGAGTAAATCCACCCCATTCACTGTGCATGCCGCATCCCATGGTAAACTATTACAGTTCTTATAAGAACGACTTATTACTTAGTTATACTAATTAATAAACTGTCAATTTGAAAGACACTATTTCAAAATGAATCAAGAACTTGCATAGGCAGGTCTGACAAAAGCCCGGGTTGTTGAGTAGGAATAAAAAAGTCTAATAAATTAAAATCGACTTTATAATCAACTTACGAAAAGTCGGATAAATAAGTCGAATAACTTTATCGACTTTAAAATTGACCTATACAACGTCGAATACTGACGTCGAAAAAAAGACACACCTGCGTTTCACACTATAGACAGTTGTAGAGGATAAGGATGCCACGGTCGCCGTGAGCCTGCATCGCATGCCATTCTTGCGTCACAGCACGCGTTAAAGACCACAAGGTGGTCGTCGTAAGCGCGCGTCACGTACCATTCTTGCATCACAGCACGCTGTAAAGACAATAAGGCTGCCGTGGTCGGCATTCGCCCACATCACATGCCATCCTTGGTCAGAACACACTGTGAATCTTTATTACTACCAAATACTATTATGAATACTGATACAAAAGTTGCTCTTATTAGATTAACTTTTCAAAATATCATAACATCAGGAACAGTAACGTTACACATATTTGATAAAAGTTACGTTTATCGCGTCTTATTACAAGAAACACCCTTCAATGAGACAGGAATATTAGAAAATTTATTTCTAGCTGAAGAATGGGCCAGGCTTTGTTATGAAATAAGAGCCTGGGTATTAAAAAGAAGATTTATAAGTCCCATTATATTTATACGAAGAATTGCAACAATAGGTGACGAAGAATGTGAACTTGAACTGCTTGATGCAACGAAAGAATATATAAGTAAAAAAAACAATTTTTCTGAAATTGTAGATAATATTAGCATAAATAAAGAATTTTCAAAATCTCTGCCAACTTCTCAACATTTTAAACTTACAGGAATAATCTTTAGTCAAAATCGTGTATACAAAATACTGGCCAAAATAAGAGGTCCCACAGAAATTCCTGCACCGCAAACTAACAACCACGGTCAAGCATGATGGTGATTCATAAAAACTACTCCTGATATATTTATAGGCAAAGCAGCATCAACATACGGTAAAGGCTGCTGCTTCACGATGGCTGTAAACACTAGAGAAGAGCCAGTGGAAATGAAGATCACTCCGCAAAATTTCGTACTTTTTGATCTAGATGATTCAGAAAATTTTCTTGACTCAGATTTTAGTGATAATGTTCCTAACGGAACAACAGACGAAAAAATTAAATATATTATGGAAAAACTTTGCCTGCATCATCATGATAAGACAGGCTATAAACAACTTTCCCGAATAGTAAAAGAGAATTCACATATATTTTATATCAAAGGTGATACTGCTCCATGTACGTCATATGTACAACATAACATACCAACAACTGACGATAAACCTGTTTTTACTAAACAATATAGATATCCTCTTGCTATACACAAGAAAGTTAAAGATTAGATTGATAAATTATTACAAAAAGGAACCATTAGCTATCCTTCTAGCCCATACAATAGTTCACTGTGGATTGTCGCTAAAAAGCCAGGACCTAACGGAGAAAAAAGACATTGTCTCGTGATGGATTACAAAAAATTAAACACTAAAACTGTCCTTGATGCTTACCCATTGCCTTATATTACAGAGATGTTAGAGCAAATTGGTGGGTCAAAATTTTCTTCAGTATTTGATCTAATAGATTTCATCAATTTGAGGTATCCCCAGAATATCACTATAAAACAGCTTTCAGTGCTTTCTAGGGACATAACGAGTATACAGGTATGCCACTTGGATTATGCAATGCTTCAGTTACATTCCAAATACTCATGGATTCTGTATTATTGGGATTACAAGGCACAGAACTATTTATATTTTTAGATGATATTATAATATGTGCAAAAACTTTAGAAGATCATAAAATAAAAGTAAGAAAATTATTTAGTGGGCTATTGAATGCTGGTTCAAAATTACAGCTAGATAAATGCGAATTTTTCACTTCTGAAGTAACATATTTAGGATATAAAATAGATGGTTATGGAGTAAAAACCGATCCTAAGAAACTTGAAGCAGTTGAAAATTTCCCAACCCCAACAAATTGTATGAAAATTCGAGAATTTGCAGGACTCACAGGATGTTAGAAACGACTTATTAAAGATTATGCTGAAACTGCAGAACTTTTAATACTATTATTACGGAAAAGGCAAAAATTTGATTGGACTGAGACTCAGGAAGAGAGCTTTAAAAGATTAAAATCAGCCCTGTGTGAGGCGCAGGTACTTGCATGTGTCGATCTTGACAAACCATTTATTCTAACTACCGACGCATCCACCTTAGCTTTCGGTGCTGCTTTAAGTTAATGAGAACCAGGAGAACACCATCCTGCAGCCTACACGTCTCGCACTCTTAATAAATGCGAAATAAGTTAATCCACTACTGAAAAAGAGTGCTTAGCAGTAATAGCAGCCATGGAACATTTTCGACACTATTTATACGGATAAAAATTTACAGTTTACAAAGATCACAAGCCTTTGACATGGATCAAGTCAACATAAGACTCCATGAGTCACCTTAATCGATGGAGAGCGAAACTTTGCGGGTACAACTAGACCTATAAGTACAAACCCGGATGTTTAAATTCAACTGCTAACGCTTTATTATGTAACTCCGCAGATTTTTATAAAACAAATACCGTAAAAGATGACAAAGATTTTGAAGAGAGGCGTTAAAAAGTTTAAAAAATTTTAACTTTCAGCAGTAATAGAAGCAGTAGTCACTCTAACAGTTCGTGCTTTGACAGCGAGTCTAGTAATTACAGAACATTACAGTCCTGTATGTTCCCCTTATAACCTATTTTAAAAATTCCCTGACAAACAAAAACATCTATTGCACGCGTGAATACAGCCAGTAATATATATACAAAGCTTAAGTCAGGTCGAACCCACTGATACAGCGAAGCAAGCAACGAGAGGAAGAAAAAAAGGCAATGAAAATTCTCCTCTCATTATACCGCCAGGAATGGAGGAAGGGCAAGCAGAACTTACTGGACCATCAGTTGCTCAAGAGTTATTTAAGCGCCCAGCTCAACAAAAACGAAGTTCACCTTCTCCTGACAGACCCACGGCCACTGCAGACTTGTCAGCAGATGATACAGAAATTCTAGATACATCAGAATATGAAGAGAACTAGCAAGCACCGATATCTTAAAGAGATAAATCTCTACTTCCTAGTCTCTTAAACACTGAATCAGATTCATTATCCATTTTAACCACAATAGATAATGAGTCACAACAAGAAGCTATTACTTGAGCCAGTGACTTGGAAAAAATATTTAACCCTTTAGCACAACCGTCAACATTTACGACTTCTACAAAAAAAAAATCAAAACTGCACCTCAAAAATTAGTAGGATTTAAGTTTCACACTGACTCATCAAGTACATTAGAATATGAAATGGTTGCTAAAAAAAAGCGAAATCCAAAGCTGCAATTTACCGCTCGCAGATCAATGCATGAATATGCTTTAAAAAACAGTTCCAATAAAAATAATGATAAACAATATCCTTCAACTAATAGCTTGCAAAATACAAATTTTACTGACCTATTTTTATATTGGGATTGTAATTTATCGCCAGGAATGATAGAAAATAGTGAACCAGAGTCAACCACAGCAGATTTTTAAAATTTGAAAACTTCATCTAATAATGCACTTTACTATTGCGATAACTCTGAATATTCTATGGTAGAAGGAAGCTTTCCCGTAAAATCAAAATCACCTATAAGACGCTTCAAGGCACCATCTACGGTAATAAAAGACGGTGTCTAAGAAAAAGCCTAATGTTTCTACCATTGAACTAGAAGATAGCGAAGAAGCTAGAGAGGAAGAAATAATGCATGGTAGTATACCCAATACACCTTCTTATTCAAGTACTGAATAGCAAGACACATTTATAAAACAGCATTATGCTCTGGAGCAGAGTAATTTGACACTGTCTTCTCGTCCTACAGCAGCACTCGAAATGTTAGAGCAGCATTGGAATGCTGAACGCGATGACCAAGTCACTTGTAAAGAAAGCACTATAATCAGACCTTTCATAAGAACAAATATGGGATTACCTTGAACTATTAAGTACACAAGAATGTTTCACGTATACAAAAGACAGCATTGCAACGCTTACTTCGGCTGACTTGACTCCTAATTTTATTAACAATAAATCATCATAAGATTTAAATTTTATTTCAAAATACGAATTAAATAAAATGCAACCGAAAGTAAGGGACGTAATAACAACCAGCGATAAAAATAAATTAGTATTCTGTTTGGTTATTAAAAAAAGAATAGGAGACAAAATATTGCTTTAAGATCTTTACACATGCTTAGCACGTTTAGCCAAAGCAATAGAGAATAAAAATATATAAACACTGAGAATATCCAGAAAGGAAGAAATAACCGACAATTTGCCCAGAGGAATATATAATAAAGGCATGAATAAAACTTATAGAAGAATACGAGAATTGTATAACTGGGAAGGTATGAGAAAAGATATTGAAAACTTTGTACGAAAATGCAAAATTTGCCAAGAACAAAAACTAACACCGGTAGAAACAAAATAACGTATGATAACAACTGACACTCCAGCTGAAGTTTTCTCAATGATAGCCATCGATACTGTAGGACCCTTAGTAATAACAACATCTGGAAATAAATATATATTAACTATACAATGTCTATATTTAAAATACTTTGTAGCAGTAGCTATACCCGACTTCCGAGCTATCACAGTCGCAGACGCTCTGGCAAGACACTTTATAGCGTCGGATGTAGTGCCTAAAATAGTACTTAGCGATAGTGGAAAGAATTTCTAAAATAACATATTAAAAAATTTTATCCCAAATTTTCGGTTTTAACCTTAAAATCACTATACATTACCATTCCCAATCTAACTATTTACTAGAACGTTGTCATGCTATACTTGCAAGATTTTTAAGAACAAAGGCTATAACTAAACAGGACTGGGACAAAATTTTATCTTTTGATATACATCAATTTAATACATCACTGCATACAGCTACCGAATTCACACCATATGAATTAGTATACGGCAGAAAAGCACGTCCACCAAATCCATATCCAACCGGAAACTAAAGCAGTCTCATAATAATTATCTTATTGATTTGATCAGGTGTTAAAGAGATATGCACAAAAAAGTCATAATAAGCTCATTAAATGTAAAAATAAAAATTAACAAAATCATGATAAACATGCTCAACCTCAGAATTTAGAAACTGGTATTAAATTTCACGCAATAAAAGAACCTCGGAAAGGAAAATTAGATAAATACTACAACGGAATTTTTAAAATCATTAATGTAAATAAAAATATTAATAAAATAACACTTGAAGCAGAGAATGGAAAAATAATGATCAAACATTTAGATAAAGTAAAGCAATGTTACGAACAAGACTCCCCCAACGAGACTTACTCTTATTCGAGTACGCATAAGGCAAAAAAAAGAAGAAAAAAAGTTTCTTCCTTTTAACTTTTGCTATTCGCTGTATAAAAATTGAATTAACAGCCAAGTTTCACCGATGCAATTAACTAATACTTGTGACTACATTACGATCTTTGTTTGAAATGTATATTTGTTCACAAGTTAATAATATATGACTAATTAGAAATGAAATCAATAATAAGATGAAAACCATAATAATTTCAGTAGTTTAAATATCTATTAATGATTTTAAATTAATTTTTTTCTCAAACCAGAATTTCTTCTACAATAGATAAATGCTAGAAATGTCTTAAATTTATTATCAATGATATCTAAATTTTTAATCCCTTAAACAAAAAAAGATTTTTTAAAATCATATAAAACTTCACAAAGTTTTTTTTTTCATGATAACACATACTACTCGTTAAAATTGTACTCTTTTATTGTATTATATACATCTTGTTAACATAAAACAAATTATATGCACGTGTGAAACCATCAACGTAGGATTTCACGTTTTCAAGATATATTTCCAACCAGTGACCTTCAACAACTTTTAGTTTAACACTAGTGCATTGTAAAGTTGTGACCAAAATCTGCAGTAAAATTAATATCTTATGATTCGCAAAAAGCTCTTCAAACATGTAAAACATTAATAAAAATAAATCTCATAGTGTTATAACACAATTTTACGCAGGATTAAAAGCGATGTAATAAAGACATGACTGCAACACTGCAGTACCACGTTTCACCTGATTACAATAAAGCATTATGGATTCCACAGAATTGTCGCATAAAACATCAACGCCATTAGAATATTTTGTGAAATGCAGAGTATCTATGCCTACTGCATAACAGTACCGATTAAAGCTGCAATCAAGAAATAAAGTAACAAAAACTCTCTATTTATTTCAATCAAAACGCCCAGCAAATGATTTGTCACAATTCGTTCCAGATAAAAAATATATACCAACCTTATCTTATGCTACGGTTACAATGCACCACTATATTATGTAATGCCTTCAAAGAAGAGAAGAAAAAAAAACTGACCAACATTTTTAAACGACCTAATTCATAAATCAAGTGCAAACATTATTCCTACCGAAATTAACAAAAATGTGACCATTAAGCTGCTATTTTCGAATAACAACCCATTCTACAATCATAACTGTATCACAACATCAACTACAATGAGTTTAACAGGAAAGACTAACAACGACAAAATCTCATGTAATAATAATTCATTTTATTAATTCTGATAATTCGCATGTAAAACAGTTTTTATGTCTTAGTCTTTTAATTTAATACTTTAGATATGCAAATACATTATCATTGTGCTTGTATTTTAAGTACTTAACATGGGTTCGATTATTCTCGCTCTTATGATTGCTGAGGGCGGCAATCAGCTAAGGGGGAGCATGTGATATTCCATGTCAAATACTCAATATTTATTACTTAAAGTCGTCGCTCAAAAGAGCTGGGTGAAAGACGTTTGGAGGTGATAAGTCACGTTGTTGTATAATATCCCATGTTATGTACTTAATATTTACTACTTCGAAACGCAGAGTTTCGCTCTTTAAATTATAAAAAAAGCCTAAGCTCAGTTATCTCGAAACATCAAGCGATACATCTGCTTCTGCAATCGCGTGACGTATAACTTACTTCTTTTAAAACAAGCTACCGTCGCAAAACTCGAACTCTGCGTACAACCTCCAACAATCTTATGAAGTGCTCATCTTACAACATCAACTTGCAGTGGTTCACCCAAGAATATAAATAATTAATAATTTTAATATTCTTTACTGCGTATCTCTACAAAAAATATCATACACAATTTCGACAACTACTTGTACCTAATATAAAATCTGGAGATCAGCAGTTTTAACCATCAATTACTGCGTAATTATTACATCATGACTGTACTTGTGTCAATCAAGAATAATTAGGTTGAGGAGGTTTGGTCGTTTAGATCCCCAACTTGACACGTCCTCCTTAAACGCAAAAGTATAAAAACTCCTAGCACATAACAATATTCGCCTTTTCTCTGTCATCAAGTGCTCCAAAGTAACTGTAAAGGTTAGAAAATGATTTCTGTTACGTTTTTTAAGTGGATGTAAGACTTGGTTTAGTGATTAAGCTACGTGATAAAAGCGTGCATTTTAAGCAAATATAAGTCTCAGTTTGGTAACTAAGATGTACGAGAAAAGCTGGAGCAAAACAGACCACTGTAGACTCGCCTACTAAGTAGATCAGGCAGAAACAAAAAAGAGTGAACTGTTGACTTGGGTTCAGACGTTAGAAGCAGCAGCTTCATTATTGTCATCACCACGAATACTCTCGTGTAGGATTAAGATCATTGTAGCGGTCAACCATGTAAGATCTTGTGACTGCGTGGGCGCAAGCAGTGGCTAACCAACGATTATAGAAGTAAGTTAAGTTAATAAAACTATAAATTGTACAAAAATTGTAAATGGGAATCTTAGACCTTATTATTTATACTATTTGTAAAATAAACGATTTTTGGCTTTTCTAAATTTATTAAATCATCAGATAAAACATAATTGGTTGTTGATTAAATTAATTTTCCGCCCATGGGTGGTTTTGGGAGGCTGGTACTGCCTCGGACAAAAAAGCAGTTTTCCGATACTCGTTCGAAAAGTCTCCTTTACGAACCTCGTTACGGACCTCGCCTTCAGCTTGGGCCGCAAACCTCTCGGTTCGCAAACAAAGACTTTTCAAACTCGTAGGAAAGCTACTATTTTTCAATTCGAATACATCCCAATTACTAAATTATATAAAATATTTCAAGATCCAGTATTCTAATTGATTGATACATAATTTTTACCTTAATAAATAAATTGAATGCCGAGAAAAAATTAAATCAATAACGTATGACAAAGACCTTTATGAGGACGTGAAATGAAAAGAGAAACAAGAATCGCTATAATCACGACAAACAAGAATCACGAATGTAAATATAGATATACTGACTGTATGGGAGTTTCTCGGGGTCACTCGGGTCAGCTTGGAGCAAGAGCAGGTGTTCGGCTTAAAATCTGGAGCACTTGGAGCTCTCTGAGTCAGAAAGTCGAACAAATCTATTGTCGAAAAATTTTTGAAAACCCAAACCGTTGTTTATGTAAAACAAAATTATCAAACGAAACCGACCACATACGTTTGAAGATATACTTTTTAACTGTTTGACATTCCAACGCAATTTTTTACAATTTTTACGAAATTGATTAATGTGCTGTGGTACATAAGGTCGAATATCATATTTATCAAAATTATGAACCATTAGAATGTGCATCAACGTATATAGCAACCTAATGCATACCTGATTTTCTGTGATCATCAGTGTTAATGACGAGTGCTGTTGGTTCCGTCCACACCTGTGGGATCTGATCGGCGGGGAACACACTGGTAGTAGGCGTTGTGATTTGCGACAGGATTTGCAGTATCTGTAGGCTGTCCATTACGTTCGCAGAGCCAAGATTTCAGTTTATGAGCGTTATTTAAGGTACACCGATATTTTTGACGATTTAATTTTAATGCGTGATGTATACAGTACACTTCTGGTGACAAATCTTTTAAAGACAGACAGTCAATCTCGTGTTCCAAATTTATTACTTGACAAAAAGCTATTTTATATAAATCGTACTACTTTTTGTAATTCCTGACGTAAATTTTTCTTGCACTTCTTCCAATGTCATTCAAAATTTTAAATATTGATTTCAAAGGTACTTCACCCTCAAAGAAATCAAGTCTATGATGATGTCGAGACAATTAAATATTTTTTCTTTACGCCTCTTTACTTATTTTAGCTATCGACAGGGAGGTGTTACTACCCAATGTGCGAAAAATTTATTGTTCAAAGCAACGATAACAACTTTTTTCGGCACCATTACGTCTTTTTCATCTTCAAATACTGAATGTTGACCACGAGATTCATTGTGATTTATGGATGGTTGAGCTTACCATTACATATAAATTAGTATACGGCAGAAAAGCACGTCCACCAAATTCATATCCAACTAAAAATCGAATGCAGTCTTATAATAGTTATCTTATTAATTTGATACGTTGTTTAAGAGACATGCATAAAAAGGTCATGATGAGCTTATCAAATGTAAACAAAAAAGTAAACAAGATTATGACAAACATACTAGACCTCAGAATTTGGAAGTTGGTACGAAAGTTTACGGTATAACAGAACGTCGGCGAGTAAAATTAGATAAATATTACGATGGAGTTTTTGAAATCACCAATACAAATAAATATAATATTAACTTAACACGATAAGCAGAGAAAGATAAAATTTTCATTAAACATTTAGATAAAGTAAAGCACTGTTATGAATAAGACTTCCCCAACTAGACTTACCCCAATTCGAGTATGCATAAGACATAAAGTTAAAAAAAATTAAAAATTAAAAAAAATTTTTTCCATTTTACTCTTGTAATACACTATTTGAATATTTTCATATAATTTTATTGAATCAACAGCCAAGTCTTGCCAATACAATTTACTAAGAATTGTGACTACAGTGTGATGTACATTAAAAATGTATATTTGTTAATAAGTCTATAATATACGACTAATTAAGAATCAAATCAATAATAAGATCAAACAATAACAATTTTGTAAAGACATAATTTTAGTAGTTAAAATATACAAAAATACATGTCAATTAATAAGTTCCTGAAACTGAAATTCTCTCTATGATAGTTAAATGTAAGAAATGTCCAAAATTCATTACCAATGATATATAAATTTTTAATCCCTATTGAAAAAAAAGGTATTTTTACAATCAAATAAAATTTTACAAAATTTTTCAAGTTTACGTATTCTACTTGTTGAAATGGTACTTTTTTATTGTATTATATACAACTTGTAAACATGAAACAAATTATATGTACGTGCGAAACCATTAACGGAAGATTTTACGTTTTGAAGATGTATTTCCAGCCACTGACTTTCAACAGCGCTTAGTTTAACACTGGTGCAATATAAAATCTTGAAGAAGACCTACAGTAAACATAATGTCTAATAGTTCGCTAAAAGCTTTTCAAACGTGTAAGAAATCAATGACAATAAACCTCATAGCCTGATAACACAATTTTAGGCAGGATTAACAACGATACAATAAAAGTGTGACAGCAATACTGCAGTACTTCCACTCACTTCATTCCAATAAAGCATTTTGGATCCCGCAGAAATGTTGGATAAGACATAAGCGCCAGTAGGATACTTTGGGAAATGTAAAGCATCAACGCCTTCTTTATAACACTACCAATTGAAACTTCAATCAAAAAGTAAAGTAATCGATAACTCTCTAATGAGTAATCAATACGCCCAGCCAGCAATTCGCCGCAATTTGTTACAGATAACAGATATACGTCAATTTTATCATATACTCCAGTTAAAGTGTAGGAACACCGCTTTACCATGTTATGCCTTAAGCAAAGAGGAGAAAAAAAACAGGTGAGGGTCTCGGGACCTCCAACAGATGTAGAACATTAAAAAATATGTTATTGAACTCGGTAGTATTTAATTGTCTATGATGAAAATAGTAGTTTTTGTCAGATAAGTGCCATTGTCTCCAGGGCTATTATGCGGCCCAAGGGACCTGCTGCGAAATAGGGCCCGAGAAACGTTAAACAGCTGCGGAGCAGTGGCACTTGTGTGGCGAATTCTATTTTTCCTACTAAGTGCTCCCCAACTTCTTAAAAACGTGTGAGGTAGGAGAAGTATTTTTTTGACTGTAAATAATCATTTTATATTTTTATAGTAAAAAGACATTTTATCTAACAATACGTATTTTTATCAGTAAATATTATAGAGTACGAAACAGCAAATTATGTTAAATTTTTTTTTTTCATTAACAAATAAACAACGAGAACGAGAAAGAACAATAATACATGGTGAAGAGTATATATACTACCTACCTACACATACATTCCTACATAAGTTTAACAAACGTTCGTGTGTATTACTTTCTCTGTCTCTCTGTCTTTTTTTAGATACCTGTTCACTGCACGTAGTTGCGTTCGTGCGTGAATTTCGTTGGCTCTTTACTAAAGACGGGTTAAGATGGAGTTTAATAAAAACAACTAAAAGACCGCGGAAAAACTTTGCATTATAGTCAAATATCGATATTTTAAAATAATCCTGTTCACAAAGAAGAAATTTTGTAAAAATAATGAAAAAATGGTACTCATTTTAATACTAATTCGTCATTTTCTACAAAAAGAAAGAGAAAGAGAGAGAGAGAAAGAAAGTGAGATAGTGTGACAGCAGACGATCAATGGCTCTCTCTATCTCATTTACTGTTACAGGGGTACTGCCAAAATACCTTTTCAATCTTTTTTCTCAATATTCTGTGCCTGTCAAAACAAAATTAAATATGCTTTTTGATAGAAAATTTTTCGCCCTACAAGCTGGTATTTTTATTATTCCTGTGTATAAAACTGTCAGAAAATATAAGCAAAATGAACTTTAAAACATAATTTTACACAATGTTAATAGTAATAGGCTTGGCGTGCTGCGCAGCACAATCAATAAGGTCCCTGACTACCAATCCAAAGGATGTGGGTTCGATTCTCGAAGACAGTAAAATTTAAAAATTTTATTTACACGTATACATAATACATAATGTATATGTGGACGTATGTGCTATACGTACAATACATTTATATATATATATATAAATATAAATAAGTATGTATGTATATAATAATTAAATATCATATCATATATATATA
>NW_019379460.1:1233636-1250600 GCF_000648655.2 Copidosoma floridanum | reverse complement strand
TATACATATTTTATTTTTTTTAACTCTAGAGACTCTTTAAGTTTGGTTAGGTACACAGTTATTTAGGATACCTTAAGAGGACCAACTGTACGCTACCTTATTTTGCCTCAGTAGGTCCTCCATAGGCTATTTAGGTATCCTATAGAGGGCCTCTCGATCGCCTCAACAAGATTTCTGTTCAGGTAGCGTTAAATGAAAAAAAGCTTACTTTTGGAGTTGAACGTTTCTTTTTTGTATGCAAAAAACAATTCCAAAAAGGATGATTCTCATGTATAGGAGTTAAATACTACTACAGGCAATTTAAGTAAGCTGTTTATAAACTATTTCTGTAAGTTACATTGAAGTTCATCTACCAAATTCCAACTAGGGTTACCCTTTGAAAAAGTGAGATTAATAATAAATGCTGTCCCGTCTCTTTATTTGAACGCGACAAACAAAAATGCTTCAACAGTTTGCTTTTTCCCAAGTAAAGGTAGTGTTAGAGATAAAACAGTCGTAAAACTTGTACAACTATCCTCTTACGAATATGCAACAAAAAAACTTTGTAGGTAACAATTTTTATTCAATTTACAAACCTTCTTTTTTGTCAGTCCCTTAGATCAAGATGAGGTTTGAAAAATAGCGCTGCTTCTTCTTGTTGGCTGAAGTCTTGGCTACCTGGCACTATCTGAGCCAAGCTTGCTAGGTTACCATCCTCAAATGTTTAGTACACTTTACAAACGAGAGAGGGGCGGCAGTAAGCGTGTGAAGAAAGAGACAGAGAGCTGAGCCGAGCCAAGCTAAGCCGAGTTAAACTGGAGATCGTGCCATCGCACGGGTCGCTTCATTGTGTCGGTCAAACCCCCAAGCGCACCAACAAATGGTTCAAATAAAAATATATTTATCAAGTATGGCAGTAAAAAATGACACAATTCAATTAAGAAACTGAAGAAGGAGGTTTATTCACGAATTTAATCGAAAAGTTTTTAAAGCAAAAAAATACAGGCCTCTCGTTTTTCCTCCGAGTATCATACAAAATAAGGCAAGGATACATTTATTGATGAGATATGAGAAGCTAAAGGATTGAACCTTGTTAGTAGTGAAATAAATTTTAATGCTGAATTAAAATCTGTTGCTAAATTGTGTCTGAATTTGTGAATACTAGCTATGTCAACTAGCGTAGTTAAAGCTACTTTTGTTACGGCACAAGCTTGGTTAAAATTGTTTGACTACTTATACATATTAGGGCCACGTGTACTACATTATAACATGGATTCTGTTTTTTACGTGAGTCCAGAAGGAGACGTCGATTTACCTCTTGGTACAACACTTGGCTGTCTTATGTCGGTACATACATAACATCGTTTATATCTGGTGGGTCAAAGTTTCACGCATACAAATATAAAAAACTGAATGGCGATGAAGAGTACGTTTGCAAAGTAAACGGTATACGATTAAATTATACCAATAGTTAAAAGATAAATTTTGTCACAGTTTACGAATTAATTACATTGGACGTATCAGAAGCCACCTTGTTAAATAAGGTTATATGGCGAACAGCTTTTCATGATATGATAATGCAACCTGAAACAAAAACATGCAAACCAGTTTATGGGAAAAGGAGATTTGTGACTGTGTACGCAAGTTACCCTTACGGTTCCAAAGACATGACTGAGAAGCAAGTCTACGGATGCTTTTTTTATTGTGATTACTTAATCATTTAACGGAAAAAGGCATTTTGTATGGTATCATGATGAAGTAGAGGAAGGCAAAATGCTCAGCCCCTCAAAGTATTATTGTGGCCTTCAGTTCAATCATTTCTATTTTAAGAGTAAACACTTTAACAACTAATCGATAAGAAGTGTCGAACACTCAGTAAATCAAACTTTATAGTAATCTGCTAAAAAAGTAATGATTGTTGAATTCCACAGTTTAAAAAATCATGTGAAAAAATCAGTAGACAGTTAATGCTTGGTTACCCACCCTCATGCATAACGCGCCTATAGGAGTACAACTTAAAAAATAAAAAATATGTTTTCCAAAACTTTTTTCACGACCCCAAAAAAATTGATACAAACTTATAAAAAATATATAATAGGAAAGTAACAGTCTATTTTAGCCAACACATTTTTTTTTTTAAATACGGAACCTTAAGCGAGTTTTAGTTCTATTTTATTACCTTGGTCACTTTTTTGCTTAACTGATCAATGTTCGTACATGTTTCGATGGAGGCACAACTTTACAAATTATTTATTTATTTTTCCGTGACGCTGTGGATTCAGTTTCACTTTCAACAAAAGAAACTTTCACTATTTAACATAGATCTTGGACTCTTATTTAGCCATTTCAATTTATCGCCGTCGTTGGCGAACAGTAATTTTAATACTCGGGTGCTTCCAATACACTTTTGTGGGATGTTTGCCATAAAAAGTGCCACTGCAAACTGATCATGCCTCACCAGTGTACATTTTTCCCTGTCCTTCAAGGCCTGGCTCACCAGATCGACAAAGTTTGACGGTGTTATGTAAGCACCACTTATGATGATCACGGTACGTTTATTGGTCCACTTAAAGTTACCAGTAGAGAGCAATCATTGTATAACTACAGCAGCTTTTTGACGAAACTTCTTCGGTTCGGTTTCAAAAACTTCGGCATTCTGTTTTTCTTTCTCTTCTCACTTTTTTTTGTTCTCGTTAATGTCATCGTCAGAAGGATCGTTATTTTGTGATTCCTTGGTGTTCGTCGTGATTTCGTTAACATGTTTTTTCCACTGTCCAACTCCTTAAGGTGTAAATACCGTTATAAAATTTAATGATATTTCTTTAATTTTTCTCGCTTGTCAGTATATGGTTAAGTCAAGATGTCGTTTATTTTGGCGATGAGGTGACTTAGTATTAAACCCAGTGTTTCCACAGATCTTAGACCATCGTAGAGAAATGTGCTTCACGATCAGTCCACGTTTTCTTGATTTATTTTGCGTGGTCCATGTTTGTCACAGCATTGACATCACCGTTTCAAGAAGCGGACCTAACAAAGCAAGTAAAAAACTTCTTCCTTATTGTACGATGACTTCTTTCTCTAATGACGAATAAATTTTCGCGTTCTTTAATTTTATGAAGACGTTGGCATATCCATGGAAGCGTTTCTTGTGAAACGTAATTAGCGGAACATGTTCTTTTTATTTTCACTGTTTTACTTTCACCTAAAAATACTTAGATGCGTAGATAAAGCATACGATTAAAAATTTTTTGCAACTATGACAAATTGTTTGAATTGCATCGTGTTATGACTAAAATACATGGAAAAATTTTTTAGGACATAATTGAGCTGGCTTGATTGTTATTAAAGAAATAGTCAAAATTAACTGGACTTTTCTTTCAAATTTCTCATGTTACTTGTTTGAGGAGTATCAAATTACTAAAATATTTAAAATAGTTTGTTTGTCACTTTATAATCGACTGAGCAGTGCTTGTTAAGTAATCTAAAACAAATTTTCAACAAAGTTATAGACGAAAAAAGAGCTAAAGCCGCATTCAAAATTTAAATTTGGAAAAATTATCATTAATTCGTATATTTTTTATAAAATTTTCTTCTAATTTGAAAACCCATACTTTTCATGAAGATCTTCAATCAAGCAAAATGTTTATATTTAACATTAAAGATAAAGTCACATAACAATTATTTGTTTAAGAATTCACTTAGCTGCCCTGATCTTTACAGTATGGCTTTGTTACTTCCGAAACTCTATAAGTGAAGGGTGGACCTCGTGGGTTCATTCTACAAACAAAAAAATTTAATTTTTGTTCGTCAGGAACCAGCCATCGGCCCAAAAGCCTTATTTACTTTTACTAACAGTATACTTTTCTTTTAAATCGTTGACTTGGCGTTGTGATGTTAGGTTTTACTGAGCGATATGCATGAGTGGTATACGCCGAGCTGACTTTAACCCACTGTTTCAGTTTATGACTTATGTCATACGGTAGTAGCGTATATTATTCGTCTTTTTAATTAACTTTCTTGTAAAGATCTTTGTCATACGTAATCTATTTAATTTTTCCTCGATATTCAATTTATTTATCAAAGTAAGAATTATGTGTCAATAAATTAGAATATTATATCTTGAAATGTGTCATATAATTTAGTAATTGTAAAGTTNGTAGAAGGAAAAATTATAAAAAGTAAGGCTGTCATAAGATACAGTTAGGATATTATAAATTAAATCCTGTGAACACTTTCATAAAAAAAGGTTTTTCTTGTGACAACTGGGTTTTCGCAACTCGCACGATCACACCCACTCTCCTTTATTTCGTCGTCTTTAGATTTTGAAATCTTGTAATTTTTAATTTAGATTAGTAATTTTAAAATATTTGAATTAAGAAAATTAATTTAACCAACAACCAAGCTATGTCTTATCTGATGATTTAATAAATTTCGAAAAGCCCGAAATAGTTAATTTTACAAATTGTAAAGATAACAAAATTTTAGATTCGCATTTACAATGTTTATACAATTTACAGTTTCCCTAATTTAAGTTACTTGTATGATCGTTGGTTAGCCGCTGCTTGCGTGCATGCAGTTGAAAGATCTTACAAGGTCAATCGCAACGATATTCCTAATTTTACATGAGAGTACTTGTGGCGATAACAATAATTAAGCTTCTGATTTTAACGTCAGAACCTAAGTTGACAGTCCTTTTTTTGTCCCTCCTTGATTTACTTTTAGGCAAGTTTACAGTGGCCTGGTTTGCTCGAGCTTTTCTCACACAGCTTAGTCACTGAACCAAGTCTTACATTTGTTTAAAATACCGAACAGAACTCACTCTCCAACCTTCATAGGTATTTCGGAGCACTTGATGGAAGAGAAATGGTGAATATTGTTATCTGTGAAGAGTTTTTATACTCTTGCGTTTAAGGAGGACGCGCCAAGTTGGGGATCCGAACGACTAATCAGAGTTTTACTGTAGTCCTCTCAATTCACGTGAGCATAGTCGTGGTGTATTAATTACGCAGTAATTGATGGTTAAAACTGCTGATCTCTCTGATTTTATGTTAGGCATAAGTTGTCATCAAAATTGTGTATGATATTTCTTGAGGATATACGCAGTAAAAATTATTGAAATTATTGATTATTTACATTCTTGGGTGTACTACTGCAAATTGATGTTGTAAGATAAGCGCTTTAGAAGATTGTTGGAGGTTGCACGCGTAGTTCGAGTTTTGCGACAGTAGCTTGTTTCAAAAGAAGTAAGTTATATGTCATGCAATTGTCTCTTGATGTTTCAAAATCCCTGAGATTTGTCTTCTTACAATTTAAAAATGAAACTCCGTATTTCGAAGTGATAGATATTAAGTATATGACATGACATGTCATAGCTTGATCAAATTTTTGAAATAGATTTTGTTAAGAACTCAAAAAAACGTAATACGACGATAAAAAAAAGTCTTTTATCTCGAATTTTGACCTTGATTTCTTATAAAACTTAATTTTACAACATGAAAAAATTTATGTAACGCTGACTTTTAATATTTTATTATATAACAACTTTTTTTTTAAAGACTATATTTTTGCATGAATTAAAAAAAAAGTTGAAACAACGCTTTGTTAACGATAACTATCAACATTTTAGTGTTTATGACAAGATTCCTTAAGAGAGATTCTTTAACAATATTATTTTTCACAGTAACTGTAAGAGATTATATTTCTGTAGCTATCTCATAAGCCAAAACGATCGGGAACAAGAAGTTATTAACGACTGCTGCCACTTCAAACTTGTTGAAAACTGAAAATTTATCTTTTGTCGAAAGGGTGCGTCTTATATTCGAGGTATGTTTTATATCTACTAATAAAGAGTGATTACCGTATGGCTTATATTTAAGTATATCTTGTAATATACTAAATACGGTAGGGGTTATTATGACACAGTAGCCTGTCACAACAAACCACTACTACCTGGTGAGAGTTTTCAAACGGAGCCACTGTGTTGCTGTATTTTTACGATAGAAAGGGGTACCCCTCCTATTATACCGGAATGGGAGAGACTTTCTGGACAGGCTACCGTACATGTGCTCTTCTCACACTTATAAATCCACTGCTATGGTTGCGAAAATTCTCTTGGTGTATATGTATTTAGTTTAATGAGTTATAAATTAGCGAAGATACCAGAAAGGTGTTCAACTTTTTCACTTTTATTTTGTTTTTTAATTTTTATTATTATACAAAAAAGAGTAAGTTAACGATAAAATAACAACAAATAAAATCTTTTTTTTCTGTAATTTATAGCATTAACAAGGGAATTTACATAAAAAGACGCAGTATCGTACACAATATCAGACATTAGATCTTTGATTAAAGTCTCTCGTTTTACAATGTCATGTGCTATAATTTTTTTGTACACACTCTGCACATCGCTATTTTTTAATTCACTCACAATTTTTTTACAACGTTTTGTGTGTAGTAATCAAACTGTGCTTAATGCACACCACCACCTTTTTCTAAAATGAAGTCTATAAATTTCTGTGCCACGATAGGTGCATCATCTGAAGAAAACACTTAAGAAAAAGAGCCATTATTACAAGGCAAATTTACAACACAAGCAGTCAATGGGTTTCAGTTATGTTGATGAAACGAATGTTAATAACTTCTCTTATGAGACCCGTAGATTTGGATGCCCGACACCTGACATACGTACACTACCGACGTTATGTCGGTTGCTGACTGACATGACGGAATGAAGTAACAGCCACAACCCCATCAAATGTTTACTTGTTCTCAGAAGTACCTTATTGTTTCCCTATTGTGTAAGTAAACTTAGTGATGCATTATAAGTTTTTATAGCTTGCTACCGAAATATATATCAGTGCATTAGTGTATGTACAAAACATGCAAAACGTGCAATAGTCCTAGGCCATATGTTAAATGTGGTGGAGATAAAATAAGGAAGCGGGAGTTGCTGGTCAGCAGGCGATTGATTGACCGTGCATTGGTATTGATCTGGGGGTGTGGCCGCTTAGCGAGAAACGCTATATGGTCTTTGTTACTGACTGGGGGTAAACGTGACACGCCCTCTCTAAGTTCTTACTCACCAGGAGAGTTAATGCGTGGTATAGCTGGCTTATGTATCACAGATATATGTTTTACACAATTTAAATATATTGATGGTTACATTCGTATGAGGCATTATCCTTACATATTAGTACTAAAATGTAGGTTAATAGCTAACAATTATTTTACTTTTTAATGACGCAGTGAGTAGCGTTCTCATGAAACATTATTGTGTGGTGTTTTGGATGATGATTATTATTTTATTTTACTATAATCTATTTTTTCTAACTTACTTACGGCAACGTCGCTAAAAAAAACCATTTGAGCAATAGATTTTGTTAGCCTCCGGAAATGCGCCTTATTTCTGCTATCGACACTTTGGTACCGTTTTTTAACAATATTCTTACAGTAAATTATGATAGTGTTAGGTGAATAGATAAGAACTTGCTAACTTTACGATGCTGAAGACCGTTGTTTCAGTTTCTAAGGATTACGTTGTGTTTGATATTAAATGCGGATGCTGATGCACTTCTTAGGTGCCAGATCAGTTAGGTTTGAGAACGCAAACATTTATTAATGAGAAAATGATTATATTGTAATAAACTTTAATTACAAATGAAATAATAAAATAACAAAGAGTCTTCATATGTATAAACAATATTTACACTGAGTTATTTAACGAAATAATAATGTAATGCATAATATTTCTACTTACTGAACCAATAAGATTGAATGAACTTGGAGTAAATAAAAGGTTTGTTGTCACTGAGTCTCGCTATTAAGTTTATTAGCACTGAGTATGTGCATATGAGCAAATATGCTATTGAAAGTGTCTGTGTGCACTTGATCACCTATGTGTGTGTGACTGTACAAAGTGTATCTGTGTAAGAGAGTTTGAACTAGGCACTGTTATGAAAAGAGTTTTCACGGAAGTTAAACTGCAAGTACAATATAACACTTGATTACAACAATGTTGCAACAAAGCACAAATGAAATACAACTATTTTCAGTGAGCCTTATCTACTGTATGAGTTCTTCTATGATTGCTAGGTTGTATTAACCTTATAACACGTGTGTTTTATGAGTAGCTCTTGTATGAAACTTACTGCAAGATGATGTTAACTTAAACAGTATATTATTTATACTGCACTTATGAAGACAACTAAGAATTCACTCTACTGAGTTTAACTACAGCAAACAGTGCATGATAATCCACTATTTTGAATAAAAACTAAAGCGAGTTTTAATGGTAACTATTTGAGGGCTAACTACCACAATGTTTGAGCATTAACTGCTGAGTGCTTAATATGAACCGCAAAAGCAGACCAATCACATAAACCAGTATGGCAGGAAAAGGTGCCTAATGGAAAAATGTTGAAGGCCAGTCATGGTTGTAAACCGTGAACCATGCAGTGCTGCCATCACATTTACTGTAGATAAGTGCGCGTGATTCAAATGGACACTGCTGTTTCAAGATTCTAAACATGTCGGAAGCTCGCATTGCTTGGTGTTCAATGGTGATCTCGGAAATAAATTCAGCATTTTTCAGCAATATGAGTATCACCATATTTTTGACGAAGCTATGCGATTATTGGTTGCAAGTACTGCCCGATGCACGTACGTACCTCACGCCATAGTAGTAGAGAGGTGCTTTAAATGAGATTTTTCTTGCTTCCAGCTATTGTGCAATGGTTGGTTTCATGCTTGTATGTAAAAGGTTGGTTGCATATAGGTTGATATGCGATAAGCGATGATAGGTCACTTCATCTAGTTGAGAAAGTCGTCTCAACTTTTCCTATCCTTTTAGCAATGGTTTTGGCTAATGTTCTCAACAAAGTGCAAATAGTAGAATTTGAAATTAGCGCACATGTTTTTAGGATGGAAGAAAGATTTTAGTGATAGGCAATTGGGTTATATACTTTATTATACATACATTATCGTTTTTGTACAAATTATTTGTAATACATGTATGCTTATTTATCTTCAGAGAGCTACAATGGCGTTCCGTCAGACATTTGTGCAAATATGTTTTTTTTTTTAGTTGGCGAGGTTGTCTTTACCTCCAAGATATATTGTCTCGAGGAAGCTTGCATACGTCATCCTATGATTGTCCGTAGCTGCTTCTTGCTGGCAAGCAAGATCGTAAGCGTAGTTCCTTCGATGTCCGGATAGTGGGAGCACTTCGCGATGTGTGAATTGGCAGTCCGTCTCTACCGCATTGTTTTGTCTAAAGCAAAGTTTTGGCTAGCTTCCAGGATAGTTTTGCGGAGGGGCTCGTTCTCCCACAATTATTCATTTACTATGAAATGTATTTTATTTTAATAACTTTGCAGAGGCAGTTTTTGGTGTTGGCGATGAAGACGGGCAAAACCGTAGCTGGAGGCCCACAGAAGCTCTTTGCCGTAGTGTTTTTCTCTTCTTGGTGTTTTGGTGTCGACTTGTCCAGGTGTTTTTACCTTACGAATTTTCTTGTGCTTGTTGGAATTAGCGTTCGTCCTTGGTTCGGTCATGCTTGCGATGATCCAATATGCTAACAGCGCCAGGCTAATGAATACCATAACTACTTAAGCTGAGCTGACTTCTTTGTGGTAGATCAGTGCCATTTTTGCAGCTTACTTTTCTTGCAGGTAGTTAAGATGAGAATATTTGTTTGAGAGGCTCGAGATTAATGCAAAAAATGTGCTGTGTTGCTCATTGTTTCTAATCCCTGTCTTTGAATAAAGTACAAAAGAACCGGGCGTGGCAATCTATGCTTTTTTTATTTCGATTGGAGCTGAGAAAAAAATCGGTCTACAGTTTGAAAAATTCAGAACCAATTGCTAGGTCATCGTAGAAAAAAAAATTGAGGGTGTATGCTTTAGACTACTCTCATTTTCTTGGCATGTTTTCAGTCATTTTGGCCACTGAGGTGAGCGTTTTACCAAAATAAGTTAATGTTATAATTATAAAGTCACTATATTATTAACCTTGTGAACATTTGAATAGTGTACGGTCTTTTTGTACCTTCTTCTTTGACTGTCACTCGTTTCCCATCACTATGTATGGATCCTATGATATGAGCTACTCTTATAAGGGGATGTTCGGGACGTCGTAAATTTGCTCTGTCCTTTTGGCTGCAGGGCTCGCATTATTCTCTGGAGTGCATGACGGGCCTTTCAAGTCACAGTGAAAATCGGGGTCGCTACTGGTAGGTGTATGGCTAATGCTGGTTTGGTATAGTTTTATTATTAATTTCTCAAAAGTTTTTTTAATGTATGCTACATAACAAATGATGAGAATTTATAAGGATAGCGTTATGCTTATTAGAAGTATTGCTGCGGCTACAATAATATTCGTTTGGATTTTTAAATTAACTGTGAGATACATTTGTTGTTGTGGCCAATACGTACGAGTATAGTTTAAAATTTTTGCAGGTTCGCAAATTGTAAGAGTAGAAAGAGGGATGACTACATTGCTGTTTACGTATCTAATGGTTCTCAAGTCGAAGCATTTTTATGCGTCCGTTATGGTGCATCTAAAATCTGCTTTCATGATGCCATATCCAACGGATGGTGAGTGATATTTACTTTCTCCACAGAGGACTATGATGTTAGGTCTACTTTCTGTTGAAAAAAGTTGCATCTGTCCAAAAGTGATTCCTGGGTTGAAATTTAATTGATAAAATTCAAGTATCACCCCGGCACTCGTCATTCTTACTATTATAAATATAATGTAACTGAAGAACATTTCTGATATCTGAAAACGAAATAAAGATATTCTATATGAAAGAAGGGACTTTATTTTTCCTCTTTTGTGTTACATAGTTATATCCAAGTATTGCTGCAGTTCTAAGTTTTTAAGATCACGTCAGTGATTGTGGACTCGTTCAGCGTGTTAACGGCACTTTTTTAGGGTTGCATAGTATGCGGGTGGGCACATGTATCGATCTATTGGGGTTTTAAGCCTTTTTATGAAACAAGCTATTGCTAGTTTTTTGCGCCCCTCGGTTTTCTAAGATGCGGTGGCTGTAACAGAGTCTACATATATACTTTTTTTGTGAGTTTCTTCACTGGTATTTGCTAGTTACTTGGTAGGTTTGTTAAAGTGGCGTTACTTCCGTTACCTGAGTTTCCGCTGTCAGTCGGCGATCAGGCCAAATTCAGTAGCAGACACGTAAGTGAGTTCCAAATAGTTTATAAAATGTGAATGGACCATCCGTAAATGCTGTGTTAAGCGTATCCGTGAATAATTATCTCAAAAATAAGTTTAATGATTCTAACAATTATTATTATAGTGATAAAAGCGGGACTTGCTGAGTCGAAAAAATCAATTTTTGCCACATTTTGTTCCAAGTGTTTTTAGCAAGTGTTTGTAAAGGGTTTTCTTCAAAGATGTGTAAGAGTGAATAGTTTTGTGCAAGTTTTATTTTTCCTGTTAAACTTGGTGCTACTTAATTTAGTACTACTGATTGTTTGAAAGGAAACATAATAAAGATTTTTAATTTTTCTATATCGTTATACGAGTAAATACCGCTTTTTGCTAAATTGAGGGGACTGAAGTATTTCCAAGTTTGTTTGGTGTGCGTCATTAGTAACTGTGAAGCATCTTGAGTTATAACTTGTGATAATATTTTGTACCATCGTGATCCAAAATTGAACATTGCGGGGAGTACGGTATCTCATTCTGTTAAGTACCGTATTCTTTAAGTACGTGAGTGCGTGACCCCAGAAAGTACGGTTTTTCATTCCAGAAAACTATCAGTTCCTGGTAAAATGTATTAGTCTCTCTTATGCGTACTTCTACTTGTATGCACTTAATGACATGCGTTAGCTTCCTGGCCAAAAAGCTAACATAACCTGGGCTGGCCATAAGTTAATAAACGAAATTGTTCGGTACGATAGTAGCGATATTGAGTGCGTTTTCGTAGTCGTTCAATTGAATAAGCGACACGTGTACTCTAGTTGAGTTTGTGACTAGTTTGGGAATGTCGCATTCTCCTATATTGACTAGAGAGAATATTGTATTCCGCAAAGATCGTCATATCAAATGATTGCTTTGGCTTGTTAGACGATTTTGGCGAAGATGTCTAACCAAAAAATTATTATCATCTGTAAAATAAAAAAATGGTTAATTTATTTTTGTGATGAATATTATTGATTCATGCTTTAGCGTGATTTTTTGTAGCACATAAAACAAAAATAACAACGATTATATACGCAAGCGTTCAGCAAGCAAAAAGGGTACACTTATCTGCAGGTAGTGCATACGTGTGAAAGTATCTGTGAGTAATTTTTTTTTTCTTCTTTTACTGAGAGATTATGAGAAGTGCATAAGTGGCGTAAGTTATTAAATTTGTTATTTTTATGGCCCTGTAGGAGCCATATATTGTCTTTTATTGAGGTTAATTTAAAATTTAACTTTTTATCATAAATATTTTTGCTCTGTTCTTACCCAATTTATTTTGAGCGATTTTATGCAGGGTAAACAGCTCAGTGACTAGATATGTCATGTTTTGTGCGTACGTGGCAAATAAACCGTTTGCTTCGAGGGGCTCACTACTAGGTAGCTGTGATATTTTTTCAAAAACTAGTTCGAAAGGTATGTATTGGGTGCTTTCGTGTTTGTTAGTACGGAAATTAAATGTCACCAATCCTACACATTCGTCCCACTATTGTTCTCTTGTAACATGTGTTCTCTATGTTTTGTTTAATTGATTTAGTTGTGCAGATTGTTAATCTTTCCAAGCGGGCTAATTCATTTGTTGTATGTCTTGTGTTCTATCATCTAATAGTTGACCGAGGTTGCCGGTGAAGTAAACGTGATTGTCTTTTCTCATATAAATCTTTTCTGTAGAAAAAAAATTTTGTTTTCTGATGTGATTTAAGTGGGCTGGCTATTCCTTGTATTATTTTTTTGTACCCTTCTAGACAGAATAATTTTCATAAGGCTAAAGGATGAAAAAAATTTTCTTTGTCATTATGAGGGTCATATGCTGTTGACTTTTATTAGTTTTATAACGGGTTGTAGGCAAGCTTCATTGGTATACTTCTGCAAAAACTGCCTGGTCTTGTTCAGTGCTCTCGATAATAGATGAGCTGGGTGCCTGGTCTTTATTTTTATTGTTGCTTAGTTTTTGTCTTTTGGGAGTTAAGGCTGGCAGAGCTTCCTTGTAGTGAGAGCTGACGTTTTTACCTACGCTTCAGCAAGTTGTTATGCCGTGTTCTCGGTTTTCTCCTGATATTACATTTGGCAGCTGCTTCCACTCTTCGTCTGTGCAGGTGAATGAAAGTATGTGAACGCCTATTGGCGTCTGCGTTAACGTTCTGGAAGCCTGGTTCATATATTGTATCGTTTCGAAAATCAGCAAGTTTAAGTCAACAGCAGGTAACTTCTAAGCATGGATCTTTCATCGAATTAAGCCATGTAAGGGGCCGACGGTCGGTCACTAATATAAATTTTTTTCTGTACAGGTATACTCTAAATCACTCTATGCAATATACTTAAGCTAGAGCTTCCTTAAAAAAGGTACAGTAGTTGCTTTCACTTTTAGTTGAGGTGCGGGATATGGTAGCGATGGGCCTATCCTTTCCAATTCCTTCTTATATGAGCACTCCTCCTATAGTGTAGCCTGATGCATGTGTTGTAAGTATAAACGTTCTTTCAAAGTCAGGGTTGAATAATATTGGGGGTGAAAATACTTTATCTCTCAGGATTTCAAATACCGTTTGAGCTTTTGTGTTCCACGAGAATTCCTGATCCTTATTTCATAGTTTATTTAAGAGTTTTGCTATTTTTGCAAAGCTTTCTAAAAATCTACGGTTAAAGCCAACTAATCCTAGAAATTGCCAAACGTTGTTTAACATTTTTGGTTGTAGAAATTTTTCAACAGCATCTATCTTTTTTTAGGTCAGGTTCTAGTCCTTCCCTGCTAACTATGTGGCCAAGGTAATTTAATTCTTGTTTTAAAAATTCGTATTTCTCTAGCTGTAAAAATAAATTTGCTTCTCTTACTCGCTCTTAAAATTGAATAATGATGTCACAGTGTATCAAATTTGTAAGCGTGAATGCATACATCGTTAGAAATAGAAATGGCTCTTGTAATGTTTGAACCTAAGGTAGCAAATTAGTGTTAAAATATTGGTGTACCTGTTTTTAATCCAAAAGGGCATCTTTAAAAATAAAAAAGCCCTAGATTGTACATAAAGGCATTTTATGTATGTCTTATTTTCTTATTCTGATTTGGTCATAACCAGCTTTTAAATCAAAAACTGTCGAGTATTTAGATGCACCAATTTCGTCTGGAAAATCTACTATGTTGGTTACGGGATAACCGTAGCCATATATTAGATCATTGAGTTTTCTAAAGTCTATTATGACTTTGTATCTTTTTTGTCTGTCTGGTTCCAGCTTTTATTGGAACGCAGAAAACAGGCACCACGTTAGCGCTCATGGAAGGCTCGATAACGTCATTGTTAAGCATTTCTTCAAATTGTCTGTTTATGTCTTTTTGTAAGATGGAAGGTTGCTGGAAAAGCTAAATTTTAATGGAGGTACTGTATATTGTTGGGATGCTTAGCTCTATGAGGTCCGTAGCTAGTAAACTGTCACCTTCAAGGTAAAATCTGTTAGCATAGTCTACTATTATGTTTTTTATGGTTGTTTGTTTCTTATGCTCAATGTGTTCAAGATGTAATAAATTAAGAGTCCTTTATTTATGCGGTATTATGTTCAAGTGTACTAATGTGTTTAAAAGTCTCTTATTTTAAATGTTTATAGCACATTTTCCTTTTATTTGTAATTTCAGATTTTGTATGCAATTGTTGGCGCGTTCTTTCACTTGTATGAATTATTGAGAATTTTGTTCTCTTAAATATGTTTTTATCTGTTTTTGTAATATTTAAAACCCTTCTTGGTACTTAGTGTTAAAATTTATTTGAGATAGGTTTAAATATTGCGTGAAGTTGGCGTTGTTATTTTCGTATATAACTAATATTTTCAAACTTTAAGGCTTTGAAGGAGCTCGTTTTCTGTTTCGCTTTTATTGATGTTAAAATGTTGCGCAAGCAGATTGACATTATAATATTTAACTTTAGTTTTTCTGCAATAATCAGCGGTTTTGCAGTATTTTCTTTTAGGGTTTTAATTTTTTTAATTTTTGAATATAATTACTTGATTATTGTTGAGTGTAAAGTTTCAGATTTTTTTGTCATAGTTGTTTGTGCTCTGATTTTTTGGATTTTGGATGTTAGAGTTTGTTACAGAAGTTTTCGTATCTTTATTCCAGATTCCAGCGTTTGTAGAATAATTTTTTGTTTCTTGATTTCAGATTCCAGCGTTTGTAATATTAGTTTTAAGTTTATGATTAGGAATTTTGGTTTTCGGAATATCATTTTTCATTTCATGATTTCAGATTTCGAAGATTTCTGATAATTCGGGATTTTTTGTTTTTTGATTACTTCTATGTTCAAATTGTGTAGTTTCCGGAGGTTCCGAGTAACAGTGCTCTGTTTCTTTAACGCTTAAAAAGTTGTATGAAATACTTGTGTATGTGACAGAGCTTAGCGTTATTTGTTTCGGTTTCGATAGTTATTACGTAATTTTGTATTTTTAAATAATTTTTATAACAATTAATTTGTAATTAATAAGAAAAAAATGTTTCGTTCCATATAAGGCCGTATGTGTCTATCGAAAAATAATCCATTATAATATGAAATTTGAAGAAACATTCATAAAAGCTTAGAATGATGTACCCTTGGGTTTTGATTTTTCCATTCGTTATGCCTTTCAGTTGCAGAATGGTATCTTAAAAACTTTCGATGTTAGGTAGGATAACAGATTATATAATAAGCAAAGCCTTTGCACTGGTGTCGAGAATAAATGACAAAGATCGATTGATTTCACTGAACTTGATAGTTACAGAAGGTGTTTGTGTTTTGATATTTAGTAAGATAGTTTTGTCATCTATTGTCTGTTTTGGGGAGATATTAGTGTTACATTATTTGCTTCTCCTAAGTTTTTGCTCTAAAAGAATCCTGAGTCAAAGCCTGAAGCTTGGTTAATTTTATCGTTGTAGGCTTTTTTTTCATATTCACTTTTCCAGTGACCTAATTTTTTGCAATAGTTGCATGTTTTTTGATTGTTTTGATTATCATTAATTGAGTTTAAAGTTCGTTGCTAGGTGTATTAGTTCGATGCATAATTGTTGGGTTGATATATAGGGGCAAGATTATTATGCGATAGTTGACTTCATAACATACCCTTACTTGGAGACTGTGTTTACAATGGTGTAAGGGAAGGGCTTGAGCGATGTTTGGTTGAAAATCGTGTAGCGTTGTAAATGGGCGTGGCTTGGTGTGTGTTGGCTTTACTTATATTATAGGGATACTAGCAATTGCTCACTGTGTGCTCTCCTGTTTCATAAAATTGGCATTTTTATGGAATTTGAATGAAGTTTATTCGTGCATCTTGACTATGTATATTAGTTATGATTTTTACTGTTTCTTGTAAATGTTCGGGTTTGTAACATGCGAGATCTCTTTCGATTGCTATAGTATGAGTTGTGACAGTTTCAAAGTTGTTTGCGTGATCCATACGTGCTTTTATTACCCAGTGTAGGCCTCTGGTAAAATATTTACTTTTGTCCTGTTCTAGGTAAGTATAGAATTCCTGATGTATTCGTCCATCGTAAAGTATTGCTTTAATTATTTCTTGGCCACTGCCCTTAGCTTTATTAGAAAAGGAGATAACATTTTTATTTTAAGTTATACTTCTAGAGGCACGTTCTTTCCTACATAGATTTTGCTTAATTCTTCCCCTTGGCCCCACCCCTCCTGACGGTATTTCGGTCCCCCTACATAACACAACATCCTGCTACCACACAACAGCAACCATTTTTAATTTTTTCTTTAACTAATTTCAAAAGAAAAAAAAAAAAAAAAAAAAAAAAAAAAAAAAAAAAAAAAAAA
>NW_019379460.1:1212844-1223655 GCF_000648655.2 Copidosoma floridanum | reverse complement strand
AATGTCCCCTTTTTAAAGTTCTCTGAGAGTTTGCCAAGAACTTTTTTTTCTACAGTTTTAATTTTTAAAATATAATTTATAATAGTTCAAAAAGTGTTAATTTTCATCCCATGGTCCTTGAAAATGAAATTTAAAAAATGAAAAAAATTGGTTGCATCACATGTGACTCACCGCAGAAGTGAGAACTTCGAAAACAGGTAAGTTTTTATGTTTGGTCTATCTATCGGTCCATCCGCGATTTCGCGTTTTTAAAATAATTATTAAGATGATTGTTTGGCGAAAAAATAAGAAATATGTCCTATTTATTTGTTATAATTCCGAAAATATGCTATAATTTTTCCAAAATCTTTCCACCTTGGTTTTACAGAGAAACATTAAAAACATTAAAATTCGAGTTAACGTCCTTGCATAACTCAACACTAATCTTTTTGTGTGACGTGATGCTTCTTTGTAGGAATCCTGTAAAACTCGTCATTTTTGCTTTATCTTGCTTCCTTTAAAAGATATGGGATATTTTGCAATGTTTGGAAGTTATGTGCATGCATGACCATGGAAAATTATTTCTGCATTGTTGTTACCCTGTACTTAAGTAATATACTTTTTTCCATGATTTTCCCTCATCATTTTATAAAAGTACATCGACAAAATCAAAAATTGAGGTTATGTTTTTTCATAATTCAACGCCTTTCTTTTAGTGCGTCACGATATCTCTTTTCTCTTTAGAGGAAACCCGTAAAACTAGCTATTTTTGCTGTATTATGCTTTCTTTTAGAGATATGGCGTATTTTGATATATTTTGAAGTTATAACATATTATAAAAATCTGCTTAATTAATACTGGCTATCTGCATCAATCTGCCATACATGCAAAAATTATTTGTCAATGAACTTTATTAAAATAATAATGTGAACTAGTGTATATAGTATCAATATTAACAACTATATTCTCTACACGTGCGCGTAGGCAAACATGTACACAGTTACACACTTGCACAGTTAAAGTAGAAAGTACACACACACTTATTATACATGCATACTTTCATGGTTACATGGTTGCATTCATGCATCCATAGTTTTTTTTCTGTAAAAATGTTACACACACATGCATACGTGCATGTACAGTGGAGGATCCAGGGGGGGAGGTGATGGGGGCGATTGCCCACCCCCAAGAGCCTGAAATCTATATCAATAAGAACTGGGGCTGAGAAACAAACTTCATAATAACAACCGTGCTAATAATTCAGCGATGGTAATGGAGTAATCGTATGTCCCTGAGAGGCAGCTTTTTTACTATGTTCTTTTATGTCTTACTAAATATTTTTCTTTCGTAAAAGTATATTACGCCATGAGATGTGATAGTAGCACATTATTCCCGTCCACGTGTAAATAGCCACCTAAAATAAAGCCAAGAGTGACAAGTACTAGGTCGTGGATGTACTTCTTTTTTGCTGATTGGCGTAGACAATTTTTTTTACCTGCCGCAAAGCTTACAACTCTTTGAAAATGTAAATAATTACATTAATTGTATAAAAAATTAACTTTAGAACGTATACAAATTCATTCTGCTGCAATCGTTGATTCATACATTGCAGGTTGTATGTGTGTGTGCAGGTTGTATATGCAGCTGCAGTAATATTATTATACATAAATTTAAGACACTACTTTGTTTTTGAAGTTACAAATCATTGTCACGTCCTGCCTTAAGAGTTTTTAAAAGTTATAAATGCATTTTTAATTACTTGAATTGTGACAACTTTTGATCCACTTTCTGAAGATCGTGTAATAACTTAATTTATTAGTTTTCACACAAGTGTGTGTATAAATATAGTAAGATTTGTTTTATTTAGAAACAATGATACCAGCAAATATTGTAAAGTGTCACACAAAAACAATACAGTTTTTATACATCTTTAATTTATATTGTATTTTTATTCTTCGTAAGTAAAATGTCCTCTGTTTATATTTAGATGAAGAGACAGAAGCAGTCCTTATTAAAAATCTTAAAAAAGGGCAAAAAAATTGCTTCTTGTTTATAAGATAAACAGTTTTGTGCTGAATTAAAACAAAGTAACTTTCTTTAAAAAGAATGTTTTGGTTGTGTACTTTAATAAAATAATGAATAAAATCAGTCCCACAACCATGTGGGATTCTTTCAAGGTATAGTCTGTGTTGAAAAGTATATTACAACAAATTTAAAATTAAAGATGCTAAGGCTTACAGTGTGTCAAAAGTGAGAAAATTCGTGAAACTTGCTGATGACAAAAACTATTTAATTCTTAAGACATTATTGCCTTATTCATTATGCATAATTTAAAAAAAGCCTTATAGTTTATTAAAAAATTTGCACGAGCGTAAGTTATTTTAATTCTTTAACGTTAATGATGCCATAAGATGCTGTGGAATTGCATACACTTGTACAACGAGAGTTGAAGACTATAGTACGCATTTTAGAACAGAAATAAGGAATTTTAAAAATGACTATCTTCTTTCTCATCGCAGTTCCTTATCATAAAGTAGTTCAAAAATATATTTCGTTTAGGCCACATAACATAGCTACAGATGGATTTTCTATTTCTGATGCGAATGGAAAATTCAATAGGCAAGTGATTGGTAGACAAAAAAGTCACAGCACCAACAACAAATGAGTCACTTTTTAATCAAGATAATTAAGATTATCCCTCGGGATATTCATTCCATCGTGCAGGAACGACTCTGATGTCCGACTCAGGTGCAAGTTCAATTAGATGAAAGAATCTTGAAAGTTGAAAGTCAGACGCTGCATGGCAAGGTTATGAGGAAAATTTAACACTGGTCAACTAAAAGCACTTTGATGCTAATTTTAATTTATATCAACCCTTTTTACTATAAAAAAAATAATTGCAAAACAATTCTTTTTTAAAGGGAGTAACGTAGTTGCCTTAGCGAAAATGTTTGCAAAAGATAATATTTAACGTTCAGATTCTATTTTGGTGCTTGCTAACAATTAAATTATTTATCCCCAGAAGAAAAAAAATGCATTCTATTGAGGAAACAACTGACAAGAAGATTAAAAAACTGGTTACATACAAGTAAAGAATGGACATCATTTCACAATTTATTTCCATTGTTATTCATCAGATCAAGAAAATAATGAGTACGTTTAAAATCTTGCTGTTTATTGATTAAAATGTTTTCATTCAAGAGAATAGTTTATGTATTTAACAAGTGTAAAATTTTTAGTTCAAAACATAAAAATTATGGGTTTTGAATAGTTTCCTATCTTATATTTGCAGTTATAATTTAAAATGGCTTACATTTAAAATAGTTTTGAACAAAATGATCCTGCAAATTAGTTAAATTCTAATGAACGAAAAAAAGAACTTTGTAAGTCAGAAAAAGTGCACTGAATGTTAAAATAGGTGTGGTAAAAAAGTAACTCGAAAAGAGCTGCACAGTACTTTAGTGGGTCTTTTAAATGGAGCAAAACGTGTAATTTTTTAGCCACAAATTAGCATAGGCACGTAAAGTTCCCGTCAACGTATTATGGAAAAACAATTCTATCTAATAACAAACTTTGCATATGTATCTACATTTATAACATTGTTGTTTGTGTGGAAGACTTCACGCTAACTTCCCTCAGACTCCTTTTGACGCCCACCACCTTCCACAAAATAATGTCCAATTTCGTCATCTTCTTCCTCATTTCGACTTAGCTTACTTCTTATCCATCTTCCTACTGCCCCTTAAAACCCCACAGCTCCCAGTTATCTCCACATACGCCCACCACCCACACAAAATTTTTCTTGACCCCTTACGTTCTCCACACTATTTATGTGGAATTTTACAGACTTTCTACTAAGTTTTACAGACCCTGATACCTACTTGCACACATAAACGCATACATATTCTTTTATTAACCAACTAAAATAAGACATAACACCTAAAAGTGAACCAATACACAGATGCCTAAATGTTTGCAGATATTATTCATTGGTAATTTATACATATTAATAACATGGTAAGTGTATGCGAACATCGTTCTTGTTATTCTGACTAACATTTCTTTCTACCAAGATACCCCATCAGCCTCCATCGACTACATACATACTTAAGTGTTTAGTTTAAAATACATATTATCCCACATCACCGGGGATAAAAATACGAACTTATGCATACGAATAAAAAATAATTACCTTATTCATATAACTAAGCGTAAAATCAAAAAACAATCAATGTTAATTATATCTAAATTTATATTTAAGGAGGTTCGGTAGTGTTAGCGGGGGGAAATCTCAGAGAGGCAAGGGGAGGGAGAGCGTCTGGCAACGTTGTGAATTTTTTTTTGGCTGCTGGCACGTCGTCTACTGTTGTTGTCGTCTACTGCTGTTGTCGTCGTCTACTGATGACAGTGTACTTATTTCTTCGGTTGAATTTTTTATAATTAAATTTTCAATTACAAAAGGAGTTTTTACTATTCATTACATTTCAAAGTGCGCTCCAAAAGCAGCGTTGCCAAGTCGTCTGCTGCGAGCACATTTTTGCTGTTTTTTAATAGAAATTTGTGGTAGGGCTCTCCCAAACTTTGACAAAATATTATTTTGACAATATTCTTTCATTTAAAAAAAAAAAAGCAAGTTCATTGAGCCTTTTTTTTTTATGTGAAATTTAAGTGATTTCTCCATAAGCCTTCATGTTAAAATATTGTTTTTTCAGGTCAATATATCTTGAAAACGGTGTGGTTGAACCCTTCAAAAATTTAGCTGTAATTTGATACTATTATCCCAAATGACATATCGAAATTTCAAAAATTTTTATCATAAAAAATTATCACTACCGAATCTCCTTAAGTATAGAGATTTTGGCGCTCTAAGCTTTTTTTAGTAGTATTGGTGAGGGAATATGTAAAAAATTAATACTTTTTATTTTTTATCTTATGACATAATACTAACACATACATTAATTAAAATAATACGTAATAATACAGTCATACAAACCGCACAAGTACGGCCCTGTTAGGGAGCCCAATAAACAAATAGATTACTACATGTAGTGAATAAGAATGTCAGAAGAATTCTTTTTAAAAAAGTACTTAGACATAACACTTATTCGAATCTTTAAGTAACTCTGAATGTCCACTGTATTCACAATCTTAAATTTTTTTTTACAGTATATTATGGTTTCATTTAATCAGGAAAAAAAAATAAAAACACTTTTTATAAAGTACTAAAATTTAGTGTGAACTAAAAAAAAGTGTTTTCAATTATATTATCATTATCTAAATCCATAGAAAATAACTACAATAACATTAAAATAAGGAGAAGAAAAAACCTACTCATATCGGGAGGCGAACTTGATTCGTTGGATTGGAAGTCAAGCATCATCTTAATTTGACCTTGGAAGATGATGTACTTAGCTTAAAATTTATATCCACTTAAGGTATAAGTATCACGTACCTTATTTAGCTTATGTTACTTAAACTTTATCAAACAACTAATTTTTACACTTTTTGACTAAGAGACTAAAAGTAAACATGTTTGTCTTCTAAAAATTATATCTTTTTTTTATGTCATACTCTTAAGATTATGTTTTGTGTTGTTTTTTTTAAATTAAGTTCAATTTAATGACATATTTTAGAGTAAAATTTTGTTATAAAATCATTTAAATTAAAAGTACGTATTATGGATACAAATTTCGATTGTTACGTTTCATCGACCAATATTAAATAAAAAAATAGTCATATGTCCATAATTTTTGGTTTTAATAGAAGCGCTATGCTCTTCTGAACAAATTGACATTTTTAAAATTAAATTTAGAAGTAAAAAATAAATTTTATAAGCAAATATTGACACGATCAAAATGTCCATAACTATGAAATAGCTAAAAAGTTGTATCTATATTTATGAGAACCAAGTCCCAATTATGAAATTTGCATGTTAATAAAATGGGCTCGTGCGTTTCATAAGAAGGAACATCACATATTGCAGGTTATGTTTCAAACTGTCCGTATTATGAAAACTGGATTCGTAATTATATATTTTTCAATATAATAATGTTTGAAATTGTTTACTATTTTTGTTAATTTGATACGCTAGTATTATAGAGATTCTTTAGTATATTTTATTTTTATTAGTAGAATTTTCATGATTATTAAATCTTGAGTTTTCATAATAGGGACATGTTTCACGAATAGGTACTTTTATCTTACTAATATATAAAGCAGAAGCGCTAAAACCGTTGTAATCGCTAACCGCGAAAACTACTGGACCGATTTTGTTGAAATTTTGCACACTGATTCATGATACTTCCTAGATGGTTTTAGTATAGTTTTCATCTTAGAAAATTTAATAACAATAGCAATAAATGAGCTCAAAGTTTTGCAAAAATACGTCAGCTTTTCACTTTAGTTCAGTAAAATCCGCTAGGTGGCGTCGACATAAAATCGAAGCTACCTGCAACATAATTAAATAAGTGTGGTTATACTACGCTGGAGCGTCGCCGTACTGTTGTAGTCGAGCTTCGGCATTTCAATGAGCTGTATAGAGAATGCTGATGATAGTCTTGCAGCTGGGTATCCCGGTTACGGATGACACTATTCTCTAAGGCTGAAGGGACCTACGTGTCCATTCACCCTGAATGTCGACGAGTGCGATCAATTAAAAAAAATAATTCTAACCGATGCCGTCTCTGTCACAATACCAGGAGACATACCTAGCCAGAGCACAATCTGCACCAACTTTTAAGAGTTGTGTGGCAGTCCCACCATCCCACCTGGTGCAGTTAGAAAATTTGTGGCTACAAATGTAAGCAAGGGAAAACAGCTCTGAGGGGCACGGGCAGCCACAACGGCTACCTTCTTGGTCGTCGCGTCCCCAACGCGCTTACCCACATGTTCCCGTCTAACGGTGAGCGGTTGGTTATCCGGGGAACGACCCACGAGATATTCTTTGGTCAGCGGCGTACCTCCCTCCATCGCAGTCTCCGTACATCGAGACTCTCAGGGTGAGAATCAAGCAACCCGTAGCCAGCTCTTCATCATCAGGAATAATAAGAAAGAATAGCCTGGAAGTTTCACCACTGGCGCTTTTTAGGGCCATTATACGTATTTACGTTCCCTACCTAAACATCAATTTCATCGGTTCTTCTTAGGATCCACCTAAGTGTAAACTACCTTGCCAACAAATACATTTTTATTACCATTTCCGAAAGCGGTTCGTCGACTAAAAGACTATATTAACTAAAGCTGGCACTATTAAACCAAGTCAGCCATTTACTAGCAGACGTCACCTGCCGAGTTGTTCTTCGCAAGGCTGGAAAACCCGGTGACCGACGACCCTATACTACCCTCTCGACTCTAAGCATTCAACCAGGAATCACTGATCCTCTACAAGGTCTGCGCTAAGCAATCCTATAACAGCTATCAAGGAAAAAAAACTTGAGCCAACGGGACAGCCTCCACTGGACAAGTATCACTAACCAATCTCCCCATCTAAGATCACCAAAACAACTGAATCTGCAAATAAAAAAGGTGCTTTAGACACCAACGTCTTCGACGTTATACCGGGAGACGTTGGGAAAGAGCACTACAACTAGCCCCAAAGCTTCGGACTTTGTAATTTTTCTCCCAATCAGTCTGGGTCTTCAACAGCAAGCCAGAGAAGATCACCCTGAGGTATCCAGGCAGTCACAATTGCTGTTAACTGCAGTCAAGAAAGAGTTAACTTAAGAAGCTCACCGGTCTTTTTTAGGGCCATCGGACGTCGAACTACCTTGCCAACAAATATATTAGAACTTAACAAAGTTGACAGAAAACAGCCTTTAGGGGTCACACAAATTTTAAGCATGCCAAAAGTCGCAAGAGGGTGAATTGGAAGAAAAACTTCAAGTGTATCTAATAAATACAATTTTACTTAGGCGTCAAGAAACTGACGCAGAAAATTTATCGAGATTGAAACAGCAGCGTCAAAATCGACAACTAAAGAGTCCATTACGTGAGAGATCAGCTTTTCATTGTACCCTCACAGCAATCTCTGAAATCTTTAAAGATCCTACTTCAGATTTTTTAATGAGTAGAAAATGTATTTGTGTTTTTGTGGCAATAAAAATGTAGGGTTTAAGGTCCAGGACTTTGTTGCTCTGGTAATAAAGTTGTGAGATATGAGAAAAAAAATTTTTTTTAACATAAATTTTTTGGGGGTTTAAAATCTTAACAGCTTTAAAAAATAGCCGTTTTCGTGAATTACACGGGAGAAACTGTAAATCAACGGCTTCTTATGGCCACCGATTATTTTATGGCATAAAGAATGCACGGTAATTTTCAGCATAATTATTTTTTTTAATTTTTACACCTTATTATTTGACCAAATAAACTATATGGATTCCGAAAAAATATGTTTTCAATAAGAAGATTTTTGTTTTGAGATGTATCAGGAATATGTGCAAAATTTCTAACTTAAAATGTTTCACATTATATGTCAACACACTACGGTGTTTTATTTAGTAAGTCTCGGGCGAAGCCAAGACGGGGGGCTGCTAGTAACTTAATAAAAACATAAAATTAAGTTAACTACTTATAATTGTATATTATTCAGTTACAAAAAATAAAAAAAAACACGATACTTGTACCATGTCTGGAGGCTACATCGGATACGTCCAAATCAATAATTTGCATTATAGTTCTATCATACTACTATTTTCACATTTAATGACAAAAAATATCCATCAGTCTAATACGTTGAGGAATCTATCAAGTCAAGTTTTAACGTAATTAATTACGTATTAAAAGAAAATAGTTACAAATTGCAGTTGTAAAAGGAAGAATTTATGTACTAGTAATTTTTATAACTACAAGATACAAATTTTTGTATAATATGCAATGAACAGTACTAAATTTTGACTTGATCAATTTTTGGAGTACCTGATTGATGAGCCTTATCGTTACTTTATGTCAAAGCAGCTAAGAATCGAATAATAACACAAGTGATCTGTATCGGGTTAGTTGGTAAGATAAAAACACTGAATAATATATTTAATACGTTTTAGTAGTCAGGAAATAGTTTTATCTGCATGGTTACCTTACGAGATTACTAACAAAGTTTAATCAAGGGTCTGAAGGCTTTAGAACATTATTAAGAGGCTTCTAAATATACAATCCACACCAAAAATAAGTCTTAAATTATTATTGCCATACTGTACTTCACTGCTACCTCTCCCTTCTACGAATAACAAACTTTCGAGGAGTATCACTGTGTCCACACACATAACGTGATCTATACATGTACACATACACTCAGTTGTGTGAACAAAGAGTGTGAATAGGGCTACCTTGTAATTTGGGTGTACGTATGGTTATACTTAGATATACGATAAGCAGTCGTCTGGCATCTGCAAAACTCTTAATTTTGCGTACTTACGTTCAGCAGCATAACCTATAAGGCATTTATGGACATTATGAACTATTTCTCAATATGAACCAAAAGTTCATTATTTAATTAACATGAATGGTAAACTATTTCTCTTCATTTTTTCATTGCTTACCAAATCAATGTATGATCGTTGATCATAATATCGATTTTGATAAATCTCCATTAATAAGTACAATCTTAAATGACAATTTGATAGCTAACTTTAAGATAATAAACAAATTTTCAGATTTGTTGAGATTTTCTAAGAATCAAAATCAATCTTATTTTAGTCAGCAAATTGCTAATGATAAGAAAGCTACTAATAGTTTAGTTCACTCAGATGCACTGGAAGAATGTGTGTCAAGGCCGATTATCATACAATTGTTCCTTGCTAACTTAACATTTAAAAATTTACAGAAAATACATATCAAAAGTGGTAAGAGAGATATTACTGATTTTTTAACAAAGAAGAATTTGATAAATTTTGTAACAAAAAAAAAAGTTTCGAGAAAAATTGTTACACTTTTGAAAAATTCAAAATAAATTTTATATTCACATAGATATTTGCTAATTTATTTTTGTATTTATTTATTTTTATACTCCATCTATTCAGTTATTGACTTACTATTTTGTTTATAAAAATTGCTCAAAAACTTATGTAATACCGTATGGCCTCAAATTAATTTAAATATACATGCGTATCCCGCGTTTCTGTGCCTGCTAGCTTATCAATCCAATGTGGGCACATTTTACACTTGGTGTTTTTCTCTTCTTTACGCCATAAAAACATACATCAAAATAGTAACTTTGGATTAAAACAACTCTGAAACAAAACAGTAAACTCTTTTAAAATTTGAATGTGTTCCAAGACGGCATCCACAAATCTTCAAGAATTCTTTATGAATTCACCGAGGAACTTGTTTTTGTATTCTAAAAGTGTTCCTAAAGTGTTCTTAGAGTATTCCTATGATATTCAATTGATGTCCCCTCTTTTGAATTCTTTACAAGTTCGCCAAGAGTTCTATTTTTTTTTAATCCTTATCCATAAAGAGTTCTTAAAGTATCCATTTTGATCCCACGGTACTTAAAAATTAAGCTTAAATAAAAAATTATTATCCAGCTTCAGATATACATTAATATCCGAAAAAAAGTCTGCAGACAAGTGGAATCGAACCCAGGTAGCTAGAGCCCGCGTGTGACACAAACACGCTTCACCACTCGGCTATCGAGGATTCGGAAATTCCCTAACATTAAACGCCTACATTAACTATTTACAAAAACTATGATTCTTTGTTATTTTAATTCCCTCTTATGATTAAAAAATTGTGTGAAAAATCTCTCTGCTCTTCTCGCTTATGGACAACGCTATCTTATAACTTTTTATTACACGCGCACTTATCTCTACATATTATAGCAACGTCGTACGATCTGG
>NW_019379460.1:1176479-1193271 GCF_000648655.2 Copidosoma floridanum | reverse complement strand
AACAGAACGGACGCTTTGTAGTCCGATTGCCTTTCGCAAAGCAACCCAAGTTTTCCGGTTCACGAGATGTCGCGGCTGCATGTTTGCGTAGATCTGAGAAGCGATTGCAGCGTGATATGCAACTCGCCGAGCGTTATCAAGCCTTCATGCTTGAATACCTGGAGTTAAATCACATGGAGCCCGTTCCTTCTCATCAGGTGCTCAATCCTGGATTTTATTTGCCTCACCATGCGGTGGTGAGACCTGAAAACCCTGCGAAAATACGCGTAGTCTTCAACGCATCGCAGAAATCGCAAAATGGTCTATCACTAAATGATATGCTTTTGTCAGGACCTAAGCTTCAAGCAGACATCTCAATAGTTTTATCTCTTTGGCGTCGATTTAGATTCGCCTTTACTACTGATGTTATTAAGATGTTTCGCCAGATAAAGGTTCATCAGGATGACGCTGACTGGCAACGAATACTTTGGCGAGACAACACTAGCAAGCCAATTCAGGATTACAGATGCATCACGGTGACGTACGGTACTTCGTCTGCTCCCTTTCTGGCTCTTCGGGTTATGAAGCAAATTGCAACTGACGGTTCACTGGACTATCCGGAAGGTGCTTCAATTCTTCGTCATACACTTTACGTTGACGACCTCTTCGGCGGAGCGGACACTATCAATGAAGCCGTACGCCGCCGCGAGCAACTGATCAATCTTCTGGGATCAGCAGGCATGGTCCTGGATAAGTGGGCAGCAAATTCCTTGGATCTGCTAGCAGGTTTGAATTCATCTTCTGCAACTGAAGTTGAATTGAATCAAAACGAGGTAAAATCTACCCTTGGTATTAAATGGCTTCCAAAGGACGATGTTTTTTCGTTCACAGCAACAGTAACTCAAGCGACTTGCGTTACCAAAAGGTCGATATTGTCTGAAGTCGCTCGATTATTTGATCCTCTAGGTTGGTTGGCGCCCATGATTATCGTGGCCAAAGTAATCATGCAAGATCTTTGGCTGGACCACATCGACTGGGATACGCCTGTTCCTGATCAACTTCATTCCCGCTGGTTTGAATTCCAAGCTGGACTCGCAGAAATACCGAGGATCCGGATTCCACGATGGCTTAACACCCTGGAAAGTGATGACTGGCAACTGCACGGATTTGCCGACGCTTCGCAGAGAGCGTATGCAGCTGCTCTATACGTAGTCATTCCAGGACGCCAACCCATGCTGCTCACGGCAAAAACAAAGGTCGCCCCCACAAAGGTCCAATCATTGCCACGGCTCGAATTGTGTGGGGCCACATTACTAGCTCGGTTGATTTCACACACTTTGGACGCAAGTCAACAACCACCAGCATCAATTCACTGTTGGTCGGATTCACGAGTCGTGTTGGAATGGTTGAAAGGACACCCATCCAAGTGGCAAACATTCATTGCCAATCGTACTAGCGAGATAATTACAAGCTTACCAACAGCGACTTGGAGACACGTCAGATCTGCAGACAACGCTGCTGATTGCGCTTCAAGAGGTGTCTCAACGGCTGATCTTGCTGAGCACAAGCTTTGGTGGCATGGACCTGATTGGCTGTCCATGCCTGAATCTACTTGGCCAACCAACATGCCACTTAGTGCTCAGACAGTTGAGGATGCGCATGCCCTCGCTGCATTAGAAGAAAGCACCGACGAAGGCGTCCCTACAGGCCCTGGATGCAACTGCTTATCAACGCTGCAGAAGTTTTCACGATTCAGTAAGATCCTGCGCATTTTAGCTTACTGCAGCTCGTGGCGTCTGAAAGCCCTTAATAAAAGTCAGTCCCACAAAAGGCTGAGTTATCAAGGCTGGACTCTAGCCCGAATCTTTTGCTATCGTGCAGTTCAAAATCAACATTACAAGCAGGAGCTTAAGCAACTACAGGCCGGCGAGCTGCTCTCCAAGCGGAGCCCACTTGCTCGACTCAATCCATTCATCTGTGCTCACGGATTAATTCGAATTGGAGGTTGGTTACAATATTCACCGATTTCTTACAACGAGATGCACCCAATCGTGCTGCCCGGAGGATGCATCATTGTTAAGAGGCTCGTCGAGGAAGTGCATCACATCACATTGCACGGAGGGGTGCAATTGATGCTATCTCACATATATAGATCTCTTTGGATCACACGCGGACACGCAGTAGCTACAGGAGTCTTTAGACGATGCATACAATGCACACGCTATAGTCGGCGAAGTCCAAAACAGCTGATGGGTTCTCTGCCAGCTCAGAGAACTACTCCAACACGAGCCTTTACCGTCACTGAACTGGACTACGCAGGCCCTTTTCCAGTGCTTTTTTCCCAAGGCAGAGGCGCTAAGTCAACTAAAGGCTATATAGTCATATTTATTTGTTTTTTCACAAAAGCGATTCATATTGAAGTAGCCTCTGATCTGTCAACGAGTTGTTTTATTGCAGCGTTCGATCGATTTTGTTCACGTCGAGGAGTTTGTCAAAAACTGTATTCGGATAACGCCACCACCTTTACAAGCGCTGCAAGGGAACTGCAAGCGCTTTTCGCCAAAGCCTTGCCATTCATGGACAGTGTGACGCCGACTCTAGCAGCCCGAGGTACGGAGTGGTCATTTATTCTACCACGGGCTCCACACTTTGGAGGGCTTTGGGAAGCAGCGGTGCGCAGCTTTAAGCACCACTTCCGCCGAGTAGTTGGCGATCTCACCCTCACGTTTGAAGAGCTGTCCACATTGGCTGCAAAGGTCGAGGCCTGCCTCAACTCTCGGCCTCTGTGTCCGTTGAGCGTCAACCACACTGACGCCGTGGCACTTACTCCGGCTCATTTTTTGATGGGAACTTCTCTGCTGGCCCATTCTGAGCCGTTTAATGAGGAAAGTCAGCCCATCTCCTTCAACAACCGCTGGAGACTGTTGACCAACCTGCGCAACTCCTTCTGGCGGCGATGGCAGAAGGAGGTGCTCCATCAAATGCAACATCGCAACAAATGGTTGAATGTTTGCCCCAATTTGACAACAGGCGACGTTGTGCTCTTGACAGATGAGCTCACCCCACCTACCCAGTGGCGTCTTGGACTGATAGTCAAAACACATCCAGGCACAGACGAGCTAGTGAGGACGGTCACTGTCAGAACTGCCAGTTCAACCTTCAAACGACCAGTGGTGAAACTGGTTAAGTTGCCAACCGAGCCAGAACTCTTAACGATTCACAATCAGATCAAAACGCGCTCGCAAGGCAGAGNGTCACGGGATCCATGGTAAGAACGAAGTTCTTTAAACAGGAGATGAGTATGAAGACACAAAATTTTTCAGGTAACAAGGGGGTCACCCGACCCATAGGAAGAACGACGCTCTATAAAAATAAGTACTGCATTCATGTAGTTCTCTTGAACAAAAACTTGAAAAACGAATAATAAGAAAATAAGAAAATTTAGTTCAGTTCAACTTAAAAGGCGTGTAGCCAGTTCCGCGAGAGAGTGGTATATGGGAGGATTCGTAAGGGGAAAGCACGTGGCGCAGGGAGCGAGTGTGCGTGTAGCATAAGGCAATGGATAGTGCATTTTTAACTACGATAGAGATGAGTTCTGATGCAAGAGTTTTTTCTTGTAATATCAAGTGAAATAAGGTATATTATAAAATAGAATTTTGTGGCAACCTTTTCTTTGGTGTCCATCGCTCTCCTGTCACTTACACCCTCTCTTTTATCGCCACTTTTTATTCTCACTATGCCTCATAGCCGTAGAGTATTGGGGGACTAGGTCCCTCTCTCCCTCCCTGCAGCTATGAGACCAGCACAGAAGAGAGACCACTTAAGACCTGAACCCATCATCCATATGTTAATTATTTATTAATCCATATATTAATGCAAACCATTTAAATGAGCACACGTTTGAAAATGAACTTTTCTCTAGATTAGAATGAACGTGCGTTTTAGAATTGTTTTCAGTGTCTGGAGATACAATTCAAAATAGTTTAAACGTTCTGCCCTTAATTTGATGTAAACCTCAGACCCCTGCGTGACAGATAGGTTAGGTACTGACTGTGTTTCCAAAAAGTTGGTATGCGATTCTACTAATGTGTCTAAAAGATAGTAGCACATTATTTTATTAACAGTGTATGCTAAAAAAATGTCTTAAAAATAACTGAAAGATGACTTTAGCTTCATCTGCCGATGTCTTATATATATCTTAGAAATGACTTGAAGATAATTAAAACATGTTTATCTAGTAGTATGTTTGAAAAGAGCTCCAAGGATATACTTTTATCTGTGAGGTACTATCATTGAATTTCACTTTTACAAAATAAGTGTAGCCAAACAAAATAAAGTTAAGTTATTTAGTTCACCTGGGCACTACTAGATGGCGTAGTAAAAGAAAAATTCACTTGAAAGTAAGCTGTTTATACCCATTTCATGGTCTCAGACATATCTAGGAGAAACTATTCCCTAGGTATACCACGGAAACAGTGTTCCAATCATAAGTTTTTTCTTCTGTATTTCTACGAGAGTTGTAGCCATAAAAACAGCTTTTTGAAGAGAAATGCTAGTTTAGCTTACAATCAGAATGGAATAGTGATATAGCTTATTCCTTGAGAACTACATTATTAGTAGACTGTTTAAAACCTCAAATATGTAAGCTATTGATTAAAATTGCTTAAAGTCAGCAGATGACTTAATCTTACAATCATTTTTTTGATTTTTGTTGTTTCCTTCTGTTTTAACTTTTTTTTTTTAGTTACTTTTTCCTGATTCTTTTTTATTCTGTTTAGTCCACTTACATACCTATCAATAAACTGATAACACTCTTCGTATTTTCTATCACATTTTTTTCCTTTGTGCTCTGACCTTGTCCTATGACAGTTGATAGATGAATAATGTTAGCAGATTCATTCATCAGCTTTTAAAGCTGTTCACTTAAGAGTGAATATTGTGAGAGAAGGCTGTCGGGATCAGTGTAGTTAACGCGTTCTAATGTAGGCGCGAGGAGATGGGAGCCTGGAGTAGTGGGAGCACACACACTTGGTCGTTGACTCAGGTAATTAGTACAATACCCGCAGGTGTGGGTGCTTCCTCTCCCTCTCCGGCCTCGAGCGCCGAGTATCTTTGCTGGCGAGCTCGCGTATTCGGCTGAGCTCCTTTTACTAGTACGGGGACCTTTCAAGTATCAAGTCGCTCCCGCGTAGTCGAGCTTGATATTTAAAGTCGCTGCAGCTTTTCTATGGCTAAACTCGCAACCATTGTGAGAGGATCAGGGCAGCCTTCTCATCGTCGCTAACTAGTCGCCTAAGGTATAGCGCACGTCTTCTCTGAGTAGAGGTGATTTGTTAACGAATTAAAAGGATAACAGGATCAGCCTGATTCTTGGAGGCCAGCTCGTTCGACTAGCTTCATCGTCGTCTCGAGCTGAGCCCCTTTAAAGTCTTTCTTGCTTATGATTAAGTCCAAGGTCTTCTCGAACGACTTGCTACATCGTCGTCTCGAGCTTCGTCCTTTATACCACGTACTGAGATTCGTGTTTCCTCGTAGCGAACTTTTGGTCAACTTACATTTTGTATATTATTTTGTTAAATACAAATTATCTTTACTTAATAGTCGATTTTTGGTTGTTAATCTCTTGCTAATCCCATATAAAGAAAGAAAGGAGATTTCTCAGAACTGGAGCATTATTATCCAGGGAGAAAATTTAAATGCGCATTTAAATTTTCGAGCATTAAAAAACATTTCTGCTCATTACGTGATCTTCGTATCTTCAGGTCACGAAAGCAGAAAAGGTTTAAAAGTCAAAAAATAAACAAAAGCTTAATTTTCACCATCATGTCATGATAGTAACAGCAACTGTCGCAAGGCTTTCTCAATATCTCAGCAACAATTGAGGTATTGATATAAGCAATTGAATACTGTAGATTATCGTTTTTCTTATCAATGAATAAAGTGTGTATATAATAAAAAAAGGACAAAGTATTAATTTTAAGTTCAGATAATGTATCAAGTAGTAAACACGTTTTTCTTGCTTGTAGACTGCTTTACTTATGGTAAAAAATTACTTGTTAATTATAATCCATGTGCTTATTACTTGTGTGACCTATGTAATTATTAACAACTTTTTTTTATAAATTTCACGTTAAAATGGCAGTGATTTGTTGGTTCAAAAATTTTCTGTTAAGTTCTTGAACCAAAATTTTTTTTATCATCATCATCTTCCAATATGTATACATACATGTATTCCTACAATATATATAGTTATTTGTCTGAGTAATTTCACACAAACCTATACAATATCCTAAGCCCTTCACAACAGCCCATATTCCTATTCGTCCTTAACGCCCCCCTCCCCACTGGCTTCCATAAAAAAGGTGAAATTCCGTCTTTTTCTTTTTTAATAAGACTTATATCAGTTTATGTTCAGACTTCCCACTATCCCTACTGCTTTTCTACAATGACTCTTAAGCTCCCAGTGTTCCCCACATATTCCATTCCCCAACAGAATTTGTCTTGACCCCTACTGACGCTCGCACTATTTTTGTACAGTCTTACTGATACCCTCTGAACCTTTGTGGACACCATCACCTATTATACTTGTGCATAAATACATTTCAATTTTAATTTAAAATTATTTTATTGTCAAACTATAATGAGATATAAGTTTAAATAATAAACTAATGCATACATGTATGTACATGAGTGAACTATGTTTGCTGGGAACATTTATATTTATATCAAGATAAATGTATGTGGTCGTCGTTTTTGTTACTCTGACTTATATTATTCAACTGTGGTTGCGATGGTAAAAAGTTTAATGCCAGTTGCAAGCTTCAGTGCACATCTCAGTGGATATTTATACAGATAACTATAGTGACGTTAGTTTGCTCTTTGATTATTGGTGGCTCTAAAATTGGGAGCTACACCAAGATGTGCATTGACTTTTACAGTATCATACCTTATACAATAGTGGCCATCACTAATACTTGAACATTAACTTTTAAAAACATGTTTTCATATATTTCTCTACACTAGCTATGAAGTAAATAAATGGTTTTTCAGGATGAGAAGTATAAAGTTTTGAGTGCGCTAAGCCTATTTCTGATGATATTAAAGATAAANCATGAGCTAAATTTAAAAACTAGAGTTGTTGAAAAATTTAAGTACATTGGATGGTTAACGTAATGACACACAGTTTAAAATAACGAATTTCTTAAAATTCAATGTTGAGTCAAAAATAAAATTCATTGAAAAAATTGGACAAATAGTTTTCATACCGTAATTACTGTTAATACTAAGAGTACACATTTATTACCATTTATTTTATATAGAAAGCAATTTTTTTTATTTGTCGCTTTTTCAATCACTACAAGTAAATAACAAGATCAAACTTTTGATAAGGTAAGCTTATATTTGAAAATCACCCAACGACCCAGGGCGCTTATTCTCCACTCTATGAAATAGATAATTATTTATCAATAAATAACACAAGCACCTATCACCTAATGACCTGGGACACTTTCTGGACACTCCATCAAAATAAATAATTATTAATAAATAACTCAAGAACCTATCACCGAATGACGCAGGGCGATAAATGGCCCCTTTATCAAATAAACAATTATTGATAAATAACACAAGCACCATCATCTGATGACCCGGGGTGCTTACCAGACACTCTGTTAAATAAATAATTATTAATAAACAACACAAGCACCTATCATTCAATGACCCAGGGCCCTTACTGGCTACTAATAAATAATAAATTATCAATCAATTACAAGGGTGCCAATTAAAAAGATCTTTGACGTACTAGACAATCAATCAAAATTTGTGAATTGCTCACATATGTTATCAATTAAATTTTTATTATTTAATAGTGTGGCCAATAAGTGTCATAGATTATCAAAAAATAGGTGTTTTACTAATTTATTAATAATTTTTTATTTTCTAGATATGCAATAAGCACCCCAGGTTATCAGCTGATAGGCACTTGTGTTATTAATAATTATTTATTTAGCAGAGTGGCCAATAAGCACCCCAGGTTATCAGCTGATAGGCACTTGTGTTATTAATAATTATTTATTTAGCAGAGTGGCCAGTACGCACCCCAGGACATCGAGTAATAGGTGCTTATGTTATTAATAATTATTTATTTGATAAAGTGGCCAGTAAGCGCCCCAGGTTATTGGGTGATAGGCGCTTGTGTTAGTTATTAATGATTATACATTTGAAAGAGTGGCTATTAAGCACCCTGCGTCATTGGGTGATAGATTCTTGTGTTATTCATTATTAATTATTGATTTTAATAGAGTAGCTAGAAAGCGCCCCGGGTCATTAGGTGATAGGTGCTTGTTCTATTTACTAATAATTATTTATTTGATAGAGTCAACAGTAAGCGCCCTGGGTCATTGGGTGATTAGCATTTGTGTTATTTAATAATAGTTATTTATTTGATAGAGTGGCCAGTAAGTGCCCCAGGTCTTTGGGTGATAGGCGCTTGTGTTATTCATTAATAATTATTTATTTGATAGAGTAGCCAGTAAGCGCCCTGGGTCTTTGGGTGATAGGTGCTTGTGTTAATTATTAATGATTATTTATTTGATAGAGTAGCCAGTAAGCACCCCGGGTTGTTGGGTAATAGGTGCTTGTGTTATTCATTGATAATTATTTATTTGATCGAGTGGCCAGTAAGTGCCCCGGGTCTTTGGGTAATAGGCACTTGTGTTATTTATTAGTAATTATTTATTTGATAGAGTGGCCAGTAAGCCCCCCAGGTCAATGGGTGATAGGTGCTTGTGTTGTTGGACCTTACTTGAACTTCGCGCCTCACGTTCGGTACTTTTTTTTGATCTAGTGATTTTCCACGTCAGAGAGGCAGAGAGGTTGGGTCCTAGAGAATTCTCAAGTCTGGCCCAAACTATATCCCATCACTAATTTACACACGCGACTTACAACTTATGCTGCGCACTCGTGCGAGTGCTTGTGTACGTCAAGACATTTGCAGAACTACATCAGATGGCTCATAATCTCGTTTTTTGCTCATGATGTGTCAAAAAGTTGTATACATCACACTTGCGAGACGTTAGGTGAGTGACACGCATACTTTAATCGCCTTCCTCACGCACTAGTATTGTAATATACTATTGAAAATCACATCAAATTTAATTTTTACACTAAACACTGCTTGTAGAAGGTTAAAAATTGTTTTCCCAAAAGATAATGGACGTTTTTGCTTATAATTAATATAAAATAAAGTAAGAAGTGTGACATTATGAAATTTTAGAATGTATGATAGAATCATTTATCAAATATTTAAAGATATTTAGTATAAAGATGTATAAAGATAGCAATTGCATTTATGGTATAATACAAGAATTGACGATGTACTCAAAGAAGCTACTTCTATCATTTTCCCTTATCAATTGAGACAACTCTTTACATGGTTCTTACTTTCAGAAAATATTTTTGGTGAAAAAAGTTGGAATAAAGTTAAAACCCATTATACAGAAGAGTTCAATTTTCGTAAAAAAAATTCTGCTCTTTCGCACATAAGTTGAATTTTTGTAGTTAAAGATAAGTTTTGTAAATCATATAATTCACCTGCACCTTAAAATATTGATTGGGTACAAAAAAATACTTTAAAAAAAATTTAAGAAAAAATTGCTCGAATTTCTCAAAAAAAAGGGGGAAGGGTGAGCAGGCTTATGAAAAAATTGAGTGGTGCTGAAGGAGGACTGAGGGGGGGCTAAGCAAAGTGTTTTAAAAGAAAAAGGAGGAGGGGGCAAGCATTCATTATTATTCTTTAAATATTAAGATTTTAAATAAGGTACAAGGTGGAATGAAAACACATATTACAGAATTAATAAAACGGACATGTTAGGAAGTTGACCAATTCGATGATAATATCCATATTAATTTTCTGATAAAATTACTAAATACTTAGTATTGGTAGGGGTCTACTTCATGAGCTAAATTTAAAAACTAGAGTTGTTGAAAAATTTAAGTACATTGGATGGTTAACGTAATGACACACAGTTTAAAATAACGAATTTCTTAAAATTCAATGTTGAGTCAAAAATAAAATTCATTGAAAAAATTGGACAAATAGTTTTCATACCGTAATTACTGTTAATACTAAGAGTACACATTTATTACCATTTATTTTATATAGAAAGCAATTTTTTTTATTTGTCGCTTTTTCAATCACTACAAGTAAATAACAAGATCAAACTTTTGATAAGGTAAGCTTATATTTGAAAAGATCACTGCTTTTACATGGTCAATTGTATGTTGTTGTATCAAGATGCATAACTAAATAATGTATTTTTGTGCAAAATAAGTATGAAAGTATGAAAATGACGCTGTGCGCTTTACGCTCTAACTACCCTTGAACAAATTTGTATTTGAACTGAAGATTTTTTTATCTTTTACAAATTTGAATGGCTGTAACATTGATAATACTGTTAATTCAAATAACTTTAAGGTAATTTAGATTGTACTTTCAATTTAAAAGTAGCAACATTTTTTAGAAAAACAATATTAACTACTTTTAAACAGTAGTAATAACAGATACTTACACTATTAGAAAAGAAGAGTTATGTATTGAGAAATTTCTATAGAACAGCAAATAAATTTAGAATTCCTATTAATAATTGAATGGTTGCATGATGTACCAGATTCTTTTTAAAAAATGATGTAAGTCATGCGGGTGTTTGACAAGCTGATTTCTGAAAATAGATACTGCTCATTATTTTATACCTTTTCCTCTCTCTCTCTCTCTCTCACTCTCTCCTTCTATATATATATATATATATATATATATATGTAATACCATATTTAACATGGAAAGTAAATAATTAACTAACTTTTTTTATGCTCATAATTTTTTTATACATAATTATGCTTCAAATATCACTGATTAATTGCATTTTCATGTGCTTAAAGATTACTGATGAATACATTAATAGTGTACTAACAAAAATTTCTTTTCTTATTTTATTTGCCTCTGAATTTAATAATACAATTATTGTAAAACAGTTAAAAAAAAGAGTACACTTTATGAAAATTTGAATGCCGTCTTACATCCCACCTTAGTAAGATAGTGTTCATGTTGCAATAATACTTAACTATTATTGATAACAATTTATTTCCAATTTCATTAATTTCTCTCGTCTCTTATACTCAGAAATAAAAAGGTTGGAAAAAATAAAACATTCCATATATCTTTTGTTCTTATTCTACCAATTTTTTTTTAAATTTGAACAGTAGTTCCCATTTAACCTAGGAAGATACTTGAATCTCCATCAACTTCAATGTTTAATCTACAACACTTAAAACGCTCATTACCTTTTTAATGTTATGCAGCATCAAAAAATTATAACCACGTTGATTTGCAGTAATATTTGTAAACAGAGTGAATTTCTTCTTTATCTGAACCAAGTTTTGGGTATCAGTAGCATCACCTTATAAAACAAGCCCTTGCAATCGAATATGAACGTGTACAACAATATATGAATACTTCTGAGACATAGGACTTATAAATTTGTTGTGAAATTATAGTTAAAGAAGTTAAGAAAAAAATTTTTTTTTTAATAAGTTCTTTTTATGTATTCATGGTGATGCATGTTATATACACATTTAACCGTATAATACAGAAAGATACAAATATTTGTAACCTAGACGTGCTGTTATTAAGCTACGTCCAGTCATTTATGATCCATTAATTAAAAACGTTTTTTTTAAGACATGAGAGATACTTTTATATTTGCACATTAAACTTTTTTTCAATTTCTAAATGAAATAGAAGTTTTAAATCTCACTTCTTTGCGATGTCGAAATTTGGTGTTAATATAACAAAGTAAGTTAATATTAAATAAGGGTAGCAGTATTTTATTTAATTATCACATATATTTTCAGAACATACAGTATATGTTTACATTGTATACATTGGATCTATCGGTAAGTTCCTATAGCTAAAAATACTAGGTAAGTATATTCAACAATTGTTGAATACTTAAAAACTGACTGGTTTCAACATGTTTTATCTTTTCTTAAAGTATGAAATCAAGCTTTAGTACTTACCAAACAGTAAGAAATCATTTTATCGCTAGAGGTCCAATGATTAATACAGGTAAAACATCATGGTCTTAAATGTGACCTTGTTCTTAAAAATAAAAAAAAGCAAGATAACGCATGAACTCGAAATATTTAAATAAACTTCGTGAGTCTATTGTCATATCTGTTAAAGCTCCAGGGTAAAGTTTTGAAGTTTTCTCAAACGCAATAGTTGCCTATTGCCACTTTTTTGATTTACAACTCGGTCTTCTCCCACCTCTCACTTAGCTGTCGGATAAAATTTATTGCTATACAACTTTTACTTTATAACTATTGTACTTCTAATTATATATTATCTAAAAAGTAAAAAATAATTTATAAGATACAGTGTAAGCTACAAGATGATTGGGTGATCATATAAAATTATGAATCTAAAAAAATTTTCGTGGGGAATCATTTGTGGTATGTAGGAAGTCCAGTGGATAAATGTAAGGGGAGGGTTCTGGGGTATTGGGAGCTCTAAAAAAGTAAGCTTAGCCGAAATATGGAAGATAACAATGGAATTGTACCTTAATTTGTAGGGGTTCGGAGGGGGGTCTATAGGGGTTGTGGGATGTTTGTGTAGAATTTCTTACACGAACAACTCTATAGTATATATATATATGTTTATATACATTGTTACCTGGTAAATGAGAGGTACATCCAAACACGTCACAGAGCCCTTGTCACCGGTAATAAGTGGCGAGAGTCTCGTAGGTAGCTCTTTCTCTCCTGCATGTGGCTTGCTAAAGAGTACGAAATCCCGGTATCAGGCCTGGAGGCCATAGCAGTAAGAGTAACTGTAGAGCTCGGCTTGACTCTCTTTCCATTCGTCCTATACCTGTACCTTGAGGATATGAGTGTGCAATATTAAGAGAATGTATCTGTGAATGGCAGCTATCGGTGTGTTAGTGTCCTGGGAGTGGATGTAGTGCTGTGTTGGCTGGTAGTGTGTGTTGGGCCGCATAGTATACGGTGCACCTGCGCGGCGAGACAAGGACAAACACTTGAGCTCACTGCGAGACTGGCACCGAATGATCACGGCGCGGCCTTAGCAGACTCTCGCCTGCCAAGTTACTGCAACGTCGTGAAGCCGTGACCCCAGTGACATACACACACACACACACACACACACACACACACACTCCAGCCAGCCCTCATACAGTCACCCAGGTTCTCCGGTGACCTCGACGCTCGTAGCATTGTCTGGAGCATTACCAAGCACTCCACCAGAAAAATATCCTGGCATGTGAATATTTATAGAGTTGGTGCTGTATATCGCGTGCGTGAAAATAGTCGTCCCTAATTATCCTTTCCTAATGCCATATAGAGTCAGTTCGAGTCCCCTATTGCTAGTTACTAGGTGAACAACATCCCGAGATATAAATCAGTGGCAACAGCAAGCCACAACTCAAGAATCGTCGCCTTTGTGGTGTGCCGCGCCATAAGTGTAATTTCAATGACCATTATCGACATAAATAAATAAGCAGTTAATAGTCAAGTGTGTACTGTTGTCATGTCTTGTCTTTAGCGGCACCGAGCGCAGCTGTGGCAGAGTGGTGCCTCAGTGCACGATTAATAAGTGCTTCTAAATAAAAAAGGCTATCCAATTGCGATTGCTGTACGGCACTACTTGTTGCTGCAATCGGTGTCTTACAATACTGAATGTACCCGGTCCTTTCCCAATTCCCGTTAACTAAAAGTTGCATGGCATAGCATAAATAAAAGTATTAAAGGTAAAGTGATAATCACCATTCACGTTAGTTGCAATCCCCGGCTAACGTGTTACAATATTTATAATAATCTATGTAGATTGAAATAGATTCTAATTTAAAACGCAAAATCTTTATAAAAGTATACGCATACACACGCACGCGCGCGCACTCAATTTATATAGATCTTTTTTGAGGGTAATAGTCATCTGTGTAAACTATATTTAATGAATCAGCTGTGTCAGACGTGTTTTACCTTACGCGTTTCTTGTTAATATTGACTGTTTTTTATGTTAAAGTAGATTTTATTGCCTATATCCATGTGTATAATAAAGGAGTATAGTAAAGCAGGTGATACATTATTTTTTCAGTAAAATCAGCTGAAAAAATTTAAGTCTGAAAACCAAAATTAAGTCTTCGATGCTTCTTGAAAAGTGTTATTACCACTACCATGCCTCTTATATGTGAACGTAAAGTTCCTCCTAAATTTTTAATTAATTGTGCAGGTGTATTTACTTTGTAGAGTCGTAGTAAAAAGTCTTAGTAACAAAAGTTTTGTAGAGTTTTTAGTAACGTTAACAACACAATTTATAAATAATGCTCATCATTGAAAAGCATTGCTTGTTGACAATATTCTCATTGCAAAAAAATCGTTTCATGTTTTTGTAACTGTAGAACTCAATCAATTTTACATAATTATTAAAATTTTTTTTTTTTTTTGCTACTTTAATGTAACTTGCATTGATAAAAATGTAGAGTAAATTGAGTATGATATATTTTTTTCCATATTTAATGATTTGTTTTTTTTTAAACTTAGCATTATAACAGTAGTAATTATTAACTTGATTACAAAGAATAAAATCAGTAACTTAAAACTACATTACTCCGTATTCAAATATTTTGCTACGTTCCTAATTCAACACTTTTTACTATCTTCAATTCTAGTTGAGAAAAATTTTTTCCAATTTTGTGTTCAACTTAAAAAAATTAAGAAAAAAAACGTTTTGTACTGTATTAACATCTGTTTTACAAATATATATATAATAAGGCTGACTACTATATGAATGAGGAAGAAATTTAAGTTTATAAATTTATTGCACTTTTATCCATAAATTGTTTTTTTTTCATAATCAAAAGAGCATGTACAATTTAAGGAACATTTATGAACGTAAGTAAGTTGTAAAATCAATGTATCTAATTAATTATTATTGCTAACGAAATTCACCTACCAGTACCACACATGAACTAATTTTGAAAGCTAGGTGGGGATATCCTCATAAAAAACTAAATAGTGTTAAAAACACTACGGTATCATTGTTGTCTTCCCACATGGAAATTTTTGTGTTTGACCAAACTTTCTCTAAAGTTTATGTTTGATCAAACGTTGGCTATACATGGGCAATGCGAAAATCCCAAACTTAGGTTTTTGCTCAAATATTTGACTGAAGTTTAGCTAATGATTATCCAAACTTACAAAATATTTATTTGCGCGATGGCACTACGTAAGTTGGACTGCAAATACGACTTACGGAAAAAGTCATGCAAGAGATGGTCTCGAACTTCAGCCACTGAGATTTCGCATGCAACCCAAGCACGATTAATACCACTCGGCTATGACGGTATCGTACGTGGGGAGATAGGAATGGTACATATATTGTGCCAATACTTTAGTTTTTTTAAAGTCATGTTATAAAATTGACTTCAGACTTTTTCTTAGAAAATTTTCATGTCAATGTATAAGGTTATAAATAATTGTACGCAAAACGATATTTTCTTATTAAATTGTCAAGCATATAATCTCCAATAAACGTTTCAGTCATGTCCAGTTTGCCAATTTTAGGTGTGGTTTTATTCTTTTACATACAATTAATTGTAACTGAATAATTTGACATAAAATTGTTTTTAGAAAAAGTATAAAGTCAATTTTATAACATAACTTTAAAAAAACTATAGAATGGATACGATATGTACACGCTTCGTATCTCCCCACGTACGATCTCGTTATAGTTAAGTGGTTAAGCATGCTTGGATCGTACGCGGAATCTAAGTGGCCGAGGTTTGAGACTACCTCCTGTACGACTTTTTCCGTGAGTCGTATTTGCAGTCCAACTTACATAGTGCCGTAGCAAACTAATTTTTTTCAAGTTTGGATGAAAATTAGTTCACTTTAAATCAAATATTCCAGCGAAAATCCAAGTTTGGAATTCTCTCATTGTTCATGTTTAGCCAACGTTTGGTCAAACATCAACTTTGGTGAAAGTTTGGCCAAACGTGAAAATTTTTACGTGGGTTACCATTTTTACCATCTAGGATATTAATTTATTAATCATCATTCGTTAAAATGAAAACTATTCATTAATTTAAATTATTTTACATTAAATTAATTCTTTAATATCACTTGCGGTTCATATTTAAAACTTTGCGCCTGATTGTACAGCCTACCCCTGGTAGTGACTACAAGTTTCTGAAGAACACCACAAGTGTTAAAGCAACTTTTAGTGTATAAGAAAGATTGCACAATGACTTAAAATCATACAACCATATGAACCAATCCTTAGCAATTGTGGAGGCTCCGCTCGTTTGGTGAAGCCCGTGCAGAGCAGTGGCTTGGGCTAATTTTTAATTCAATAAACATAACCGTACATTCATCCTAAAATCTCACTGTATTATATCTTTTCTTTATCCACTCTTACCCAATGTCCATTTACGCTCTCTAGCTCTACATGGAAAAAAAATTTGGTCTAGAATGTAATAAACTTTTTAGTAGTCTGAGAGATTACCATCAGAAAGCTTTCTTACTGCCAATTCATATAGATAGTAATTTCAATACAGTAGCGTATTGACTTGACAATTTCCAAGATAACCTTAGGTTACCAACTCAGAAGAGCCAGTGCTCTATGAATTCGGAAGGCGCTTGGATCCAATGAGGAATACATACACATCGAATTTGGAGTAATGATGCAATTTTACTGTCATACTTAGTACTGAGCAATGTATATATATAGTTAACGTAATGA
>NW_019379460.1:1146552-1176453 GCF_000648655.2 Copidosoma floridanum | reverse complement strand
TATATACGTACACATAAATATTGCACTGATTAATACGCTTACGTAATTCATTTTATACGTAAGAAATACCATTATAACAGTAACACATTGTTTATAAACATTTATAAATTGTGGCATTTACTGAACTCTTATGGAAAAGTTCGTTGGCGTGGCGTTCGCTTTATTTGCTGTGCTCTTTTTGTACATCTACAATGTGTATTATAGTAATGTGTATTCGAGAAGAAATAACCATGGGATAGTAACAGTAAAGTGCTGTTGCAATGTCATAGCACGACACCACGCCAAACAACATCATCCCACCACACTACACCACACCACACGATACATTTTAAATTTTACTACTTTTTTCTTTTAACCAATAAAAAAAAAAAAAAAAAAAAGTTCCCAAAGAGTATTAAACCTTCTTTCCTGTTGCACATTGGGCGAGCCCCTTATTTACTCTACTATGAGTGGGCCCGACAATGGAAAACCGATCATTTCATTTTATCTTGCAGTTTGTAACTTATTTTCAATAATAATTTTCATTTATTATGGATTTCTTCATTTGGTTTTATTTAACATTAAATAAACAAGTTATTTAATCTTACTAATGTAAAAAGCACAGTCGCTAAAACCAACGTAATCGCTAACCACGAAAACTACTGAACCGATTTTGCAGAAATTTTGCATACCGATTCTTGACACTTTCTAGATGGTTTTAGTATAGTTTTTATCTCAAAAAATTCAATAACAAAAGCAATAAATAAGCTCAAGGTATCGCAAAAATACGCCAGCTTTTCACGTTAGTTCAGTAGGATCCGCTAGGTGGCATCGACATAAAATCGGAGCTACCTGCAATGGATTTAATTAAAGTGGTTATGATAGGCCAGAGCATCTCGGAAATTTCTGCCGTCATTTACTGGCAAGTTCCCGAGCTGCATTAAGAATGTAAGTGATAGTCGTGCAGCTGGGTATCTCGGTTACCAACGACATGCGACACTTTTCTCTAATGGGCAAGTGACCGAGGTCTACTTTCACCCTGAACCTCCAGGATTGATGAGTGTCACCAAAAAAAAATTTATTCTAATCGATAACGTCTTCGTCGGAATACCAGGAGACGTATTTAGCCAGAGCACAACCTGCTCCAACACTTCAGAGTTATGTGGCCGTACAACAATCTGGCCTGGTGCCGTCAGACAATTTTTTACTACAAATGTTAGCCAGGGAAGACGGCCCTGAAAAGTAGGGGCAGCCATAACAGCCAACTTCTTGACGGTCATTCTAACAGCATCTGTACAGAGAGGGTATTCTCCAGGCCCACTTTCCCGACTAACAACGGGCGCTTGGTTATCTGAAAAACGATCTGAAGACGAGATATTCTTTGGACAGCGGCAAACCTCCCTCATGTACGGTCTCCGTACACAGAGACTCCAAAGGTAAGAGTCAAGCTACCCGCAGCTTGCTCTCCACCATCAAGAACAGTAATAAAGAATAACTGGAAATTTCACCACTGGCCCTTTTCGGGGCCAACATAACTAGTAACGTTCCCTACTTAACCATCAATTTCATCGGTTCTTTTGAGGGCCACCTAAGTTTAAACTACCTAGCCAACAATTACATTTTTACTACCATTTCTGAAAACGTTATTCATCAACTAAAACAAAATGTAAAGCCGGCCACTATTAAACAAAGTTAGTTATTCACTGGCAGATGTCACAATCAGAGTTGTTCGTCGCAAGGCTGGGAACCCTGGCCACCGACGACTCTGTATTAACCCCTCGACTCTAAAGATGTAACCAGAAATTACCAATCATCTTTAAGGTCTGCGCTGGGCGAACCTAATAGTTATGAAGGAAAAAGCAAACTTAAGCCAACGAGAGTCTCCAACGGACAAGCATCACGAACCAATCTCTCCACTTTAGATCTTCAAAATAACTGAGTCTACAAAATAAAGGTGCTTTAGACACCAACGTCTTTGAAGTTATACCAGGAGACGTTGGGAAAGAGCACTACAACTAGCTCCAAAGCTTCGGATTTTGTAATTTTTCTCCCGATCAGTCTGGGCTTTAACAGTAGGCTAGAAAAGATCACCCTGAAGTTTCCAGGCAGTCACAATTGCTGTAAACTTTAGTCAAGAAAGAGTTTACTTAAGAAGCTCACCGGTCTTTTTTAGGGTAATCGGTTGTCGAACTACCTTGCCAACAAATATATTAGAACTTAACAAAGTTGACAGAAAACAGCCATTACGGGTCACAAAAGTCTTAAGCATGCCAAAAGTAGCAAGATGGTAAATTGGAAGGAAAACTCCAAATGTATCTAATAAATACAATTTTGAGCATCAAGAAACTGACGCAAAAAATTTATCGAGATTGGAACAGGAGCGTCAAAATTGACAAATAAAGAATCCATTACTTAAGAGTTCTTCATTGTACCCTCACAGTAATTTCTAAAATCTTTAAAGATCTCAATTCAGATTTTTTAGTAAGTAAAAAATGTATTTGTAATTTTGAGGCAATAAAAAATGTAGAGATTAAGCGCCAGGACTTAGTTGCTTTGGTAATAAAGTTGTGAGATAAGAGAAAAAAATTTTTTTTTAATTTATATTTTTTGGAAGTTTTAAATCTTAACAGCTCTAAAAAATAGCTCTTTTTTGTAAATCATGCGAGAAAAACTGAAAATCAATGGCTCCTAATAGCCAATGATTGTTTTATGGCATAAGGAGCTCACGGTACATTTCAGCATAATTATATTTTTTTTAATTTTCACAGCTTATTACTTGACCAAATAAACTGTATTGATTGCGAACAAATATGTTTTTTAATAAGAAGATTTTCGTTCTGAGAAGTGTCTGGAATATATGTAAAACTCCTGACTAAAAACGTTTCACATTACATGTCAACACACTACGGTGATCCATTTAGTAAGTCTCGGGAGAAGTCGAGACGGGAGGCCGCTAGTAAAATATATTTTTAGGTTCATGTTTTATTTAAAAATTTGGAACATTCATTTATTAGTTGTGAATAAATAAATTTATTAATTTGTTACTTTTAAAATAAATGAATTGTTGTTTATACAGTTTTTTTAGAACTTTTATACATGAGAGAAAAACATTTTCGTATTTTATAAATACAATAATTGATTTTTACTGCGTTTTCTTCTTTCACAATTTTTCCTTTGTAATTGAGAACAAAATTGAAAAAGGTGGGAAGAGCGCTAATATATGCTGTAACGCTGGAAATTATTTTTTTTATATGGATGAACTTACATACACGCTTTTACGTATACTTGGCCACCTTTTTTGTGTTAATGGAAAAAAAATTGATCCATTTGTAAATGAAACAGGTGTACCTTATAGTAATCTTTCATTCAGGCAAAAGAATGAGAGCCCTATATAGATCTTATAAATCTGATTCAAAGTGATTTTTCCATAAGGTTATACGATAAATTAAATATTCTTAAAATCAAACATGTGAAAAAGGATACAGTTAAACGATCTGCTATTTTCTAACAGTATTTCTTATTTTCTTAGGGAGTTATTTTGAAACCATCAGGAGATTCGACGAAAGAGCACAGTCTTTACTGGCCAGCCACCATATTGTTTATATTGTATTGTGCCATAGAATATTGTTTATAATTGTTCTCTTATAAGATATTAAAATATTTATTGAAACCACAGCCAACTAACGTTAGTGTACTCATTCCAACGATAATTACACCATCTTTGTACAGTATACTTATAATTATATTATTTGGCATATAATTTTATAAAAGTGTAACTTCTTACTTTGGTACCCGAGTACCCTCTGTCCACTAGTTTTTTCTATTTTCCTAATTAAGAAAATTTTTGTAGTCTCTCATCAAAAAGATAAAGGGAATTGGCTCTCTCAATAACAGAATTGTTTGAGATCGAGAAAAAAAAATGATATCGCACTCTGTACACTCGCATACCTGATGCAAGTAATGCTAAAAAAATAAAATCAATGCACATTGTCTGCTTAAGCGAAATACAGCAGATGTCGAGAATATGTTCGCTGTGCTGAAAACGTAAAATTGACACACAGTACACGATGTGAGAATAAATAAACAGGTTTGTTTAGAAAAAAATTTCCTAAAACTTGAAACATCAACTTATATTACGCATGCTTATGGAACACATACTTCTTATAATTTTAGAAAAATTAGTACCACCACCTGAATTAGATCCATCTTTTTAGTGCAAATATACTCTTGATGATAGCAAAGAGAATATTATAAAATTATGGAATATTTCTTAATTACACAGAAATTTAATCACACACAAGAGTAAGACTGGCGTTCGGTACATCAATTGGTTTAAAATTTTGAAGTTTAATTTAGCTCTAACACTCGTCAGATGACACTTTTTATATGCATGTGTCTCACGTATTGCATACTATAATAATTTCCAACTTTTTTTATACGTAACAATGATTACAGATCTCTCTTTATTTTAAAAAACATCCAGGAGTTGCTATCAAAAACAAAATAATCATATTGTCCGATGATGTTAACAGTAACATAAATCTCATTTCTACTAAAATAATTGAATTAGTTTAATCAAATGTTGAAGAATAATAAAAAAATGTAGGGAAATTTGCCATGCAAATACCAGAAACAAGTATAGTATCCAATTATGCTGATCATATTGATGTTCTGCAAAAGAACACAACCATGATTTCTAATGGTAAGTTGCAGTCATCACTTACATAATTCGAGAATCGTCAAATATAATCATTTTATTTTTACTTCTCAATTGTATGCATTTATGGTCTAGATCACAGAAACGCTTTGGCTTTATTATTATTACCACATTTAATTAAGTACACTGTTAAATCAAGGTACGGACAAATCACAAATCTCGAAATTTCCTGATCTTTTGTGCACCATTTAAAGCTAAAATAATGTAAAATTTGAAGTATAATTTGGTTGTGCTGGTTACTAAATTGTATGATTCCAAAAAAAATTAATTCGTAATGCTTATCACAATAATTTTTTTTCTTATGATCGTAGTGAATTGTACTCGTTGATTCAAAATCACATGCAACCGTGTAACTCTTTAAAAACCACACTGTTCTATATAGTTACTAGCGGCGCCCCGTCTCGGCTTCGCCCGAGACTTACCAAATGAAACAATGTAGTGTGTTGACATGTCATGTGAAACGTTTTCAGTTAGAAATTTCACACATCATATTCCTGACACATCTCAGAACAAAAATCTCCTTATGAAAAACAAATTTTTTCGGATTTTATATAGTGTATTTGGTCAAATAATAAGCTGTAAAAATTGAAAAAAATAAAATTATGCTGAAAGGTACCGTGCGTTCTTTATGCCATAAAATAATTGTTGGCCGTAAGGGGCTATTAATTTGCAGTTTCTCCCGTATCATTCACGAAAAGGTCTATTTTTTAAAGCTGTTAAGATTTCAAACTCCCAATAAATATATATTAAAAAAAAAATTTTTTTTCTCTTATCTCACAACTTTACTACCAGAGCTCCAAAGTCCTGGAGCTTAAGCTCTACATTTTTATTGCCACAAAAACACAAACAAATTTTCTACTTATTTAAAAATCTAAATTAAGATCTTTAAGGATTTGAGAGCTAACTGTGAAGGTACAATAAAAAGCTGATCATTTAAGTAATGGATTCTTTATTTGTCGATTTTGACGCTCCTGTTCCAATCTCGATGAATTTTCTTGTTAAATTTCCTGTTTAACTTTGTTAAGTTCTATTATATTTGTTGGCAAGGTAGTTCAACGTCCAATGGTTCTAAAAAAGACTGGTAAGCTTCTTAAGTAAACGCTTTCTTGACTGAAGTTTACAGCAATTGTCACTGCCTGGATACCTCAGGGTGATTATTTGGCCTGCTGTTGAAGCCCTAGACTGATCGGAAGAAAAATTACAAAGTTCGAAGCTTTGAAGCTAGTTGTAAAGATCTTTCCCAACGTCTCCTGGTATAACGTCGAAGATGTTCGTGTCTAAAGCACCTTTTTTATTTGCAGATTCAGTTGTTTTGGTAATCTTAGATGGGGAGATTGGTTAGTGATACTTGCCCGGTGGAGACTGTCCTGTTGGCTCAAGTTTTTTTCCCTTTATAGCTGTTATAGGTTGGCCCAGCGCAGACCTTGAAGAGGATCGGTGCTTCCTGGTTGAAAGCTTACAGTCGAAAGGGTTATATAGGGTCGTTGGTCACCAGGTTTCCCAGCCTTGCGAAGAACAACTCCGCTCGTGACGACTGCCAGTGAATGGCTGACTTGGTTTAATAGTGGTCGTCTTTAGTTAATATAGTCTTTTAGTCGACGAATGGCTATTGAAAATGGTAATAAAAATGTATTTGTTGGCAAAATAGTTTACACATAGGTGGCCTCTAAAAAGAATTAATGAGATTGATGGTTAAGTAGGGAACGTAATTACTTATAATGGCCCTAAAAAGTGCCAGTGGTGGAACTTCCAGCTATTCCTTATTATCATTCTTGATGATTAAGAGCTGGCTATGGGTAGCTTGACTCTTACCCTAGAAGTCTCTATGTACGGAGACTGTGATGGAGGGAGGTACTACGCTGACCAAAGAATATCTCGTCTTCGGGTCATTCCCCGGATAACCATCTGCTCATCGTCAGATATAAACCTGTGGGTATGCACGTTGGGGACACGACCACAAAGAAGGTAGCCGTTGTGGCTGCCCGTGCCCCTCAGAGCTGTCTTCCCTGGCTAACCTTTGTAGCTGAAAATTCTCTGACTGCACCAGGCAGGATGGTGGGACTGCCACACAACTCTGAAGAGTTGGAACAGGTTATGCTCTGGCTAGATATCTGTCTCCTGCATGGTATTACGCCAGAGACGTCATCAGTTAGAATAATTTTTCATTGGTGGCACTCGTCGAAATTTAGGGTGAATGTTGACCTAGGTCTCTTCCTCCTTAGAGAAGAGTGTCGTCCGTAACCGGGATATCCAGCTGCACGACTATCATCTACATTCTCTATGCACCTCGATGAACTGCCGACGAACGACTGAATTATTTTTGAGATGCTTTGGCGTATTATAACCACACTTATTTAATTCTGTTGCAGGTAGCCTTGATTTTATGTCGACGCCACGTAGTGGATCCTACTGAATTAAAGTGAAAAGCTGGCGTATTTTTGCAAAACTTTGAGCTTATTTATTGCTATTATTACAAATTTTCAAAGATAAAAACAATACTAAAGCCATCTAGGAAGTGTCATGAATCAGTGTGCAAAATTTCAGCAAAATCGGTTCAGTAGTTTTCATGGTTAGCGATTACAACGGTTCTAGCAACTTTGTTCTACATGTTAGTAAGATATGTGGGCCATTGGCTATCGTTACTTGTTGTCATGTGATTTTTGGTAGAACTATTACTTTTAAAGAAGTATCTGATGCTCTACATTTTCTCTATTAATCATTTTGTGTGCTTAAGTTACATTATCCAGTGTGCTGTGTACATATTTGGTCATTTATTCAGAAATACATTTATAACATGGAAAATGCGCTGAAAATGATTGGTCAAACCCATATTTTTAAGTTCTATATGAAACTAAAAAAGTTTCAAGTAGACTTTTACCCGAATAATTATAAAGTGTACCGTAAAATTTTTATGTTTTGTAAACCATTCGAAATTCTTTTCCCCAAATTTCTTAACATGCAAATTATACTATTCAGTGACATTACAGCTTGACTCTTAATTTTCTTCATACTTTATTCATATCTTTTAATCGGCATTATGTTGTATTATCTTACTTACATTTTATAAGTTGTACTAGCTATTGTTCCATTTTATTTTAAACAAAATGAATTTACATCTGAAAATTGTTAAACTAACATGTTACGTGTACAAAAATTAAAAATTTTCAGAGATTAGATGTTACGTTTATTGCTAACAATTCTCGAGATTGTAGTAAAAATGAATATATATCCGTTATTGTTCCAAAAAATAAATGAAAGTTTGTCTGGAGCTGTAACTAGAGAAGTTTCTGCTGAAATTGAAAAAACTTTTAAAGAATTCTCTGATCATTTCGAGGAACATTTCACAGAAGATTAAAGTTTGTGAAAATGTAAAAAATTAAAATTGTACATAGAGCCAGAATTTATATTAATTGACAATTTGCCAGTTCCACAGGTAGTCGGGAATTAAGTCATGATTAAAGAAAAGTCTGTTCATATTTTAAATATACCGTGAAGATATTCATCCAAACGTTTACTCGAAATAGACAGATTAATGGTAGCCACTCTGTCAAATATAAACTTTTTAAAATCTCAAAAAGATTTTTTTATTTTATTTTACCGAGGGTAAACAATAAGAAAACATTAAAAAAATTTTGATAATAAAACCCTAATGATATAGTTCTACCCATAATGTTTTTTATGATGACGTGAAAACGGGCAATACGCTTGGAGCGCACGCTGGTGTTAACCAAGTAGACCCAATTTATGCGTTAATTTGAGGTTTTCCGTCCAAATTTGCATCTAAATTGGAGAGTTTAGTTTTTTGTGGTGGTCTCTGTACCAAAGATCGAAAAATATATGGTAAAGATATAGTTTTATAACATTTGATCAAGGAACTAACTTTTTTAGTAAATAAAGGTATTGAGATCGATGCTGGAAAAAAAATATAACTTATTTTTCATCACACCTCTGATTGCATGCAATAACTTAGGCCTTAATAGTATATTTGGTTTATCTCCTTATTTACTCTTACAAAATTTTGTCGGATATGTTATGTGGGTCATGAGTTATGTAGGGTATTATTAAAAGAAGACAGATCGTTATTAAGAACAGTACAAAGTTATGAGGAAGATGTTCAAAACATTACGAAATCTAGCTTTCAAGAAAATAGTATCAAAGAATTATGCAAATTTAGTAAGCGATCAGGTTTTTATGTTATACAAAATATTACAGCAAATGCAATGCATGATTTAATAGAGAAAATGTGTAAATATGTTGTTTCTAAGGTTTTATTGAAATTTAACGTTGAGGATGAATTGTTTACAGTTGAATACGTAAATGACCAATTAAAAACGCTATATTTTGATTTTTAAGTATCTAATGTACCTCAACGGCTATGTATAGAATATTTTTTTAAAAATCGAAAGTTGAAAATGAGTGCCTCAGAAACGCTTTTTTTTACACTTATTTAAAGATCATCATTGGAGATGTAGTACCACGAGTAAATGTGGATTATTCAATATATCTTAAATTACGTGAGATCGTGCAAGTCATAACATCTCCCGTTGTGACTGACAGCTTGATTTTATAACTTGAAATTTTAATAACTGACCACCATAAGCTGTTTTTAAAATACTTTGGATATTTAAAGCCAACGTTTCACTTCTTAGTACATTATCCTAGATTAATGAGGAAAAACGGCCAAGTAATTATGATGTTGTAAATGAGGTTTAAATTTTTCCCAGAATAGCCAAACACTTGCGCACGACTTCCTTTCCCCCACTTCGCACATTTTAGCGCAAATCATGAAGTGCAGCTCTCCGAGTAGATAAAAAAGGGCTCGCGGTCTGCGCAAGTCAGAGGAGATCCAGTTCTCATCAGATCAACATTCTGCCAGGCAGCCACCCAGGCAAGGCTCCCCCTTCACCGCTGCCGACAGGGTTTTTTACGAATAAACGTCTCAAGTTAAATCTAAAACCACGCCTTGTCCTTTCGCTCACCCAGCCATTTCTAGGTGACAGATCGTGGCAAGGGTAACGGGTTGGAAAGATAATGGCCCGATATTTGGGAGACTTTTTCCGAGGACTGCACTCAGCTCTCACTTAGCCGAACGCTCTATCTCACTTGGCATTCAGCCCTACGCCACTGAACGGATATACACACTGGCCAAGCTAAGCTCCTAGGACGTCGCTACCCAGACAATCAGAGCTCCGTGGATTTCAACCTGGCAAGGCACAGTACATTGACGCCACTCTGTTTATCATCCATATCAGGGCTACGGCCAGCGCGCTGCCCTTGGCGACGTAATGAGCGGCAGCGTCTCAAACGGAACCGCAGGAGACACGGAGAGCGGTCGAAGTGACCGGTCGCCGAGAGGTTCATCGCGATGCCTGACGCAGCTTCACCACCTCGCCCAGTCATCTGAAGCGTCATATTCCAGGCCGCTCCGAGCATCAGTGTTGGTAAGCTTCTGCCAGACACCCCTCGGTTTCCATCACCCGAACAGGCAACGGTTGTCATAGTCATCTAGACAACAACAGAACCATTCGTGCCTCTGGTGCCAGACTCTGCTCTCAGTCCGGGGATTTGCCTCTTAGACGGCTTCGAGGACGACATTAAGGGCTACTCGCTGGCATGGCTGGAGGCTGACCTTCCGGCCTACGTACGCAAGCCGACTCGGCCCAGGACACTCGTTCCACCTGTTCAAGCACCACTTGCCGAAACACCGCCGCGTCTCCCAAAGCCCTCAAGGTTGATCCGCATTGAGCTACGAAATCCACGCTGGCTAAACAAAGCCAGGCAAAAATTACAGCTGCGCCCTTCGAAGAAAATAAGGTTCCTTGAGGAGTTTACCGTGCCGCGAAGCTGCAGCACGAGCCGCACACGCAGCTTAAAAGTGCTTTACGGTAGACGCAATTACATCACCCACTCAACCCTTTTCAGGGCTACCATGGTCAAAACGTTGGAACAACTTTTCTGGCTACCTAGCCGGAAGAAACTTGATTCCGGATCTTTTTCCCCCCAACCAGCTTCACGGTATCAAAGTCTTATCATCGAAAAATAAAAGATAGCTTGTCAACTTTATAAAACAGAATTACTGTACTCAAAACATAAGGTATTAGATATCAACTGAGTATGATGCATTTGTTATTTTTAGTTTACAAAAGCTTAAGCATACATTATGGATCCCAAGCCCAAGACGATTCAGTTTATAAGTTTTTCTGTACAATAAGACCAAATTCTTACTGAATAATGATAGTATCAACGACATAATATATAAAATAGGATCTACTATAGTCGTCGACATAAATAAAAAATTCACGGCGTATGGAGAAATAAGAAATATATGTATCGTGGATAATATGATTTTTTTAACGTTATTCCATTAACTGTTATTGGTATTGATGAAAATTTTTTGCTTGTGGCATGTCAGTTGGAAGTAAACCCAAAATTATTAGTTATAATGCTCTTTTATCTAAAATGTTAGCATTTTCATTTGTTAAGCAATCTGTGAAATACGCATTAATAAGACATTTTTTGTAAATGATTTGTGTACATAAATTTTTATTGAGTTTATATGTATACATTGAATGGAAAAAAGTTTAATAAAAACTCTTCAAAGATTTTATCAACTCTTTCAATCTTTCTGTAAATTTTTTTCACTCCTTAAAATTTGATGTCCGATTACTTGTATACAAGAAGAATTTCAATCGTGATCAAGTAAACAATGAATCGGTGTTATAGAAAAATTCCTCGTGAAATTCTTACTTCCTGCATACGGAATGTAGTAAGTAATTAAATATTGCCTCATTATAAATGACAATTTACTGATAAGTGTGGACGAAAATTTTTCATGAGAAACAGACAAAACTTACATCTATAAATTTATATAACATTAGTAGTGTATTCCATAATAAAATAAGACAATTTTCTTATTATAAGACTATAATATTTATCTGTTTTTCTGAAATGATACGATTATTCAATTTATTTCATTTTTATTGTACCTGTATACGATAAAAACACTACTATAAGACTAAATATCCTTATTTTTATCATATCTTCGCTACAACCCTGTTTGTACACATTTATACTATACCTCTCAAGTATCTCAACGCAGGAGATCGACTCGTAACAAGAAATTAGAGTGACAGCATGGATGTGTGAGAAAGGACTTCTGCTAAAACAACGTACTGAGCAGCTCGATGTGTGATAAAACTCGTCACAGCAGACGGCAGTGAGAGCACAGCAAATAAAGTGAACGCCACGCAAACGAGCGGGAGTACAGGCACGCTCTATTTCACAGTTCACCCGTCACAAGCAACCATTGGAATTTGTTCTCTGCGTGTACTACGTCACAACTGTTTCAACAGTTTTCAGAGATGGTGATTATGAATCAAATGATTAAATTGATCGTTTTTTAATTTAATTAATTTCGTTGCAAGATAATTAATTTTCAGCGTAATGTTGTACTGATAGTTGAGTAATTTTCAAACTATATAATAAATCTGCTAATTTATTTATTTTGCTGTGATATAGGTTCTGAAGTGTTACTTTAAGTCATACTATTGTTGATATTCAAAGCATTTTTGCAGATGATCAAAGATGCTGACTTGATTCATATTTTAAAGGTAGGGGGATATGTTTTCTAAAAAATTGTTCCCAACGATAATGTTTCCCAAAACATAATTCTTCTAAGATAGTAATTGCCTTAAACATAGAGAGCGTCGTTGGCTCAGTGATAAGCGTGCGTGTTACTAATATGACGCTGTTCTAGAGGTCGTGGGTTCGAATTCCGCTGAACGAAAATTTTTTCAAAAACTGTTTACATCGGGAAAAATTCAAATGTATCTCCGGCTGATTTGGAGCGGATTTTTCCGTGAAATTTTCCTTCAGAGTAATTCCAAGGTTTTTACCTTGCCCCACATGTCTTTGGGCCTGGGTGAATGCAAAACAGTGTTAGGGCTGTAGGTAGGCGTTAGCGGATCCGATGAGCCAGGCAGAGATCGCTGGCCTTACTGGCGAGGAGTGGTTCCTGAAACATGGGGCTTCTCCGGGGATGCTAATTAGCCTGGATCTGATGCTTCAGCAGAGAGCGCTGGCGAAACTAGCGAGGAATGGACTTCCTAAAATATGGAATACCCTCCGGGGAAAGGCTATCCAGTGGCGAGTGGATCCGATGCACCGTTAATACAGAGAGTTTCAGCTTAACTGGCAAGGTGTTTCACCGGAGATACTCGCACTGTGCCCATGGATTAGGTATAATATCCGTAAAAAGGGTTGAAAATCAGCGCGGCAATACACCCCCATACATTGGTGGTGAGTGGGGGACCCTGGAGACTAGCCCTAAGAGCTGTGGTGGTGACCTGAAAAAAAAAAGTAAAAAAGAAAACGAATAAAAAAAAAAATAAAAAAATGAAAAATAAAAAATAAATAAAAAATTCCCCAAGACATTCTTTTTGAAAATTTTAAAACACTTTTTTTCGCGATTATTAGCTTTCAATATTTATTTATTAATGTATTTTGAATAATTGTTTTTCCTTTCTTTGTATTCTGAAACAACTTGTTACGGGGTGCTCACGATGCGGATACACGAGGCAGAAGCTGCGTCGTGGACCGGGCCTGTGTTGCCTGGATACCTTCGGTGACACTCCCGGTAATATGTTTACGCAAGTCTCGTTCACCAAGACACTGCAGGGGCCAAATATCGTGGGGACCTTGGATCTCGTCGCCTCTCACAACGACTTTAGCACAGCACAAGGGAAAGTGGGACACACTTAAGAATAAATACTTGCAAGTATTTTATTGAAAAGGGGATGTATTCAAAGGAAATTGAAAAGAAATACAGAAGTACTTGTAGGTGTATGGGTATGTGTAAGGTGTATATGATCGCACGTCCAGCGCGAATACTCAACGAGCTCGTAGCGCAAACCCGCGACACGGGTAGACAACGCGGGCAAATCGAGGGCCGCTGCCCTTTACAATATACAATCACTGGGGTCTAGTACTCACGGTGGTGCAGATGCTGATTCCGGAGATTGTACGGGGGCTGTTGTGTAGACGATGTAGCCAGTAGGCATCCCTACTGGCGGTGTCTGGAGATCGAGGTCGTCGCCGTGAGCCTTACGATGATCTTCTTGCTGGGGGAGCCTTCCGCCTCTTGTGGAGCTCGTGGTCGCCTACTTTCCCAGCAGCCTCCAGCACACACTCTGATCACCGTGGACGTCGCACCCAAAGGCGCTAAAAGTCACTCAACTCCACAAAAACGCCTCGAATCGGGCAAAACCACTTCGCCACCGAAAAGAACAACAAACTTTAAGAAAACACTTCACGCGCGCTTAAAAGCCCAAGCTAATCTGACATCTTTGTTTTTACTTTTTTCCCTCTTTTCCTATCTATCCTAACCTATCAATGATGGTTTGACGGTATCTTACCGTCACAAACCTTAGTTTGGTTTAATTTGTTTGATAAGCAGAAAAAGATTAATGCAGAACAGAATTACAGGAGTTTTTAAAAGTAATGATAATTCCGTTATATTTTGAAATAACGTGAGTTTTTACAGCAGTTGTACATGAATTTTCATTGTAGTTTAAAATACTTTTTTGTGCTAACTGTAAAATTTTTCCAAAACTCTCCATTATTTTTTGTCAAATGGCAACGGTAAAATTTTCCCTAAAAGAGTACATGTAGCTATAGGCTGCCTGGTCACGTGGCCTGAGAAAAGGGTGGATCAGATGTCTGCTAAGAGAACAAGATAGACGTAATATCTGCATATTACCGAAATCAACGCATAGATGAAAGTAAGTTATACTATCATCTTTCCGGGACAACTTGAAAATATGGGAATTGGTAAGGTAAGGGCGAGTATATCGTCCACGTGAGTGCAACGGAAGAAGATTGCATTGTTGTTAAGGGCCCTGTTCAATCTCACGATAATTATGCATTAAACAGGGACGAGGTGGAAGCTAATAAGGTGGTAATAGTATCGACACGTACAGGACGCAGATGTTAAAACGCCTCATAACGATGATAACGATCAACAAGTTTAACTAAACGTGCACATACTTTGCGCCTTAAATTTCACCCTGGCAATTTGAGTGGCAGGGTACTTTCAAGCCTTACTACCTACTTCACCCCATGCGTTGAAACCGATTGTCAACTACTTCATAAAAACATACATTGGTTGTGCTAGACGACGCTAATGTAGAGAACAAGAAAAAAAGATTCTAGCAAGATACTGCCCAGCACTTAAGAACTAATGTTACTCTGTTTTTGACAATACAGCTAGAACCAATAATTTATCTAAGGGCTGGCACAACACATTTTAAACGATGGTTATCAAACATCATCCCAGTTTGTATGTATTTTTAGATGAACAAAGGAAATAACAAGTGGACACTGAAATAATGTTGTAGCACTTATAAATTAAACAGTGCATACGAAAAGGTGTTATTTCAAAGAGACTATAGATGTAAGAACATGTACGCTCAGCCGTGTTACTGTATCATGACTTTGTTCGTTATAATAATGTACATGCTTATTGGCAAAATTTTAGTGACCTTGTAAAACTTTACGTTTTAATGAGATTTATTATGCGCTCAGCTAAGCATTTCAATAAAATTATTTTATTGGAAAAACTAGTCTTAGAATTTATTTATTTCAGAAAAATAAGTTTTGGAAGTATTCAATCATCAGAAAAATATGTTTTTGGAAAAAAAAGAATTGAAAAAAAAAAAAAAATTATGGGAAAAATGTCCTACAATCGTCTTAAAAAATGTTTCTTTGCAAATATTTTAACGATAGAACCTTAAATTTAATAAACTGATCTTTTCAGATCTCTAAAATTCATTTAATAACACTTTCATTTTGAAGACTCAAATTTACGTTAGATAAACATATGTGACTACTTTCATATGATTTATTATACAGCTCTTATTTGTAGCATAATATATTAAAGCAAAGACGATGTAAAACTATTTGATTCTAATTTTCTAAGTAACAGTATTATTTACAAATGCAAACTTTCTGCGTATAAAAAAATTTAAGCTCTATTGTACAAACTTAAAAAAATGAATAACTATCAGAAATTTTAAACTATTTTAGTTATTTGTTCGACATATAATTATTAGGTAGTAACCAAAAATACACACGCAAAATCTTTAACACAGACATGGATTAGAAAACTTTCTATAATTGATCTTGAAAAAGAACATTGCCCTGTACGGGTTTGATATCCTTCAACAGTAGATTGTGCTCTTTTTAATATGCATTTAGCATAGGACAATAAATTATTTTAAGACTTCTTAATTTATGTTATATAGCACCTATTTATTGCCTGAAAATAAGTATGGGAAATATACCTTGCCATTTAAGATTATGTGAGAAAATTGTTCTTGCTTTCTAGATAAAAAAATTGCTCAATAAGAAATGTACAAAAAGCTATGCCAGTTTTGTAATAATCTTATTAATTCTTATTTAATCTCACCTCTTTGGTACTTACATCGTTGTAAGTATGAGCCTTCTCAAACAATCTCACAAAACAAATGACTTAACAGTTTTATGGTTGGCTAGCTACTAGTAGAAAATTATGCTGCTATTTAGTAAAGGTAGAGATAAAAGGGCTCTACATACTCCGTGATTTTTGACAGTTCACAGTCACCCAATTTAGAAATTAGCTTATTTGTAATCTATCTACTATACAATGTATTCTTTTCCTTGCTTGAAAAATCATTTGTAATGTATCTTATTATTAGGACATCACAGAAAGAGATTCTTCTATGCGTGCATACAGGTATACCAACCAAAACCGTATCCACGACCGGAAAAGTTTAAATCTCTCTCACCAGCAATTTTCTGATATGTAATTAACTGATATGAAAATTATCTCTTGAACTTTGCAGGTCGCAAATAAAGTTATAATGTGTGTGCGTACGTACGCATTCGTGTGTGCATGTAAGTGTATGTGCAAATAGATTAACTGAATAAATAAAAACCACAACTTACCCCGAACTGGGACTTTTTTAAAAAACACTTCTTCGTAAAACAATAATGTTACTAATAAAAATTTTTGGATGCTCGTAGGTACAGGCTTATAATAGAGTAGTACCAGCATTTAAACTGGAAGCAGCTCCTTTCAGACCTTACTTAAAAAAACAAAGTGATGAATCTGTTTTAAAAAAGTAGTATTGCAACTAGGAGGTAGCAGCTGTTAAGACACGTTCATAAATTACTGCTAATTATGCAGCGGAAGGTTGTGAAAGGATTGCGTCTGGACTCCAGTTGTTCTACTTAGCATTGCCTGTTTAATTAAATAAAATTTGAGCAGTAATAAGATGGTAATGTTAACGGCTATCAACACTTTATGCCATGGAGAGTGCGCTAAATTTATTACTTAATGCATGCTAAGCAAAATATCACACAGCTACTTTTTTACGTACTGTAAAATAAAAGTTTCTGATTGACTTAAAAAAATAGCGTGCACAAGGTCTTGTAACGTATTATACATGCATTATTCAAGGTCTTAAAAATTTATTTTTCAAGACCACAAGGAAAATGTTATAATATTTATCAATATGAATAACTATTTTTAAAAACCAAAATCTAAGTGAGAACAACAGTAAAAATAAAGACTAGAGTACAAATTTGAATGTACATATACATTTACAGAAGTATTAATTATCATAATTAAAATGATAGTAACGAAAGTGCTACTGGTAATAATAATCATAAAAATAAAATATAATAAGGGCAATAATCATTTATTAAAAGATCTTGTAAAAATTGTCTTTTTCTCTGTTATCTATAAAAATAATTATTTTCGGAACGCAGACGTCTTTGAGGGTCGGGTGTGCTCTTGGTAGAAAAAATAGGATTCGCTACGTAAGTACCATTGCTCCACAGCTACCTCACGTCCCTCGGGCCTCCAAATAGCCCCGAAGACGACGGCACTTATCCCACGAAAACTACTATCTCTTGTCATGGGCCCAAAGTGACACTGTCGCTTTGCACCCTCGGGTCACACTTTGCGCCCTAGTCATCACTTTGGGCCTACGGGCAGAAAAGTTTTTTGCGCCTTCTGGGCCCAAAGTACTTTTCTGCCCTAGGGTCAAAAGTGATTTACTGGGCGAAAAATTGCACTTTGCGCCCTTGGTAAGGAAAATATTATACGTGGCTCGGGCACCAATCTACAACAAGCTCGCCCTTCGGGCGCTTCTATTTATACTTTGTGCCCTGGTGACGTAATGTACCATTAAGCTACTTACTTCTTATTTATATATTTATTTAATGTTACTATTTACCTAAAATAAAAAACGATGTCACAATATGCTTTATTTTTTTAAGTAGCATTATAACTTTAGAAGTTGAATGACTGGAGATAAGGCTCACAATAAATCCAAATTACTTAAATTCATTTAATCACTTAAGTTTTACGCTAAATAAAAGCTTATTCAGTCTACTAATACCAAGTATAATCATCTTTTTTAACTAGCAATAGATAATGAGAGACTCTTACATGTTTTATGACAGGACTGAAAAGGTAACAAAAAATATTCTATTTTTTCAACCAGAAACTAAGAAATAGATTTTCGCATAGTTTCGTAGCAATTTGTTGGTAGCATATGTATTGTTTGAATGTTAGATGACCTTACACAGGTTATATAATATATTTAATAAAAGTGATAAAGAGCCTCAGATATGGTACTTATAATGGTTGCAGCGTGTGGTAGAAGTCTTAATACTTGACTAGCTTAAGGATGTACTTGGTATAGTACTTAGACGTGATTAGCATCTACAAGTAGAATATTATGCAACTTTGACTGTCAGAAAAACGATTCTCCAGAAAATATGATAAGAATTGATCAATTTTTAGTTATGAATATAATAAACCAAATTTAATCGAAGGCGGTACTATCAATAGGTGCCCATCAAATAATTTGTTAATAATCTCCGAGACGTATACTACTTGATGATAATCTCGAAGCCAATTACTATTTTTATTTTTAATATGTTTCCATGAAAATAATCACTCTTAAACAACGTCTTTTCTCATTTCTCAAATGCTAAGTGATGTAACTTTAATTTTTTTTATCTTTTTCAAGTATTTTCTATGCTGCATGAGCTCATGGCTACAATAAGACGCTTAGTACGTTTTATGCTGTCAATTTTTTGTTGTTGTTTTTTTTAAGCATCTTTTAAAAAGTAATTAATAATTTTTTATAGCTATGTAAGTTCATGTAGGTCATTGAACTGTACACGAATAGTGAACAAGTTCACATAATCAACGGACTTGTACGGTTAAAAAATTCAGTTGTCAAAATCTGACTACAGAATTACTTTCTTACACAGAATTTTTACTTTTTGTTTGAATTGAATATTTTTTTTTTTAATCCAACCAAAAAAATTCAAAGCTAATTTTTTCTCTAGTGATAACTCTGTAAGAGGCTCAGGAATAAATATGCAAGCGATTTGAAAGAAATCGTGTAATACACTTAATCGAATAAAAATTGAGAACTGAAGATGAAGTATACAAGTGTTTTAAAGCAGCCTAAAAACATAACTCAAAAAAGAAAANAAAAAAAAAATAATTAAATCCAATTTACAGGAGAAATAATTTTATCAATGAACAAGTACTGATTCTTTGTACAGCCCTGTACTAAGATCATTGAACCTTTAAAAATAATGTAATTTTTTTATCGATCAAATGGTTCTTGTTAAACGTTTTATAATCATATTTCCAATAAAATTAATTTTTTATATCATAACAAGTTCATTACTTTAAATAGCAAACTTTAATGTACTCTTCGGAGAGCTCTGTAATACAAAAGTCTTTATTATTTTCAATCTAAAGCAATTTCAGAATATTAATTTCTTACCTAACCATGAACTCTGATAAAAAGATTATTTGGAAGTTTCGTTAATTACTTTGATAAAATTTGCTGTTTTTAAAAAAAAATTGCATAATCAGAATAAATTAAATATTTGCTTATATCTAGTAAGCAATTTTTATATTAGAATTAAAACATCGTGTAGACGCCTACTGTGATACTATGTTACAAACAAAACCCTTTTTAGTTATAAGAGTATGTATAATAAAGTTATGAAAAACTGACCTTAATTATATTTAAAAATAACAAACAAAGTATCTGTAAAAAATTTTCACTATGTACTCATGAAGCTGCATCGTGCCTGTACGATGATGATATCAAACTAATAGGCTTTGTCAAATATCATTAGTTATGATTCTAATGTTTTGAATTTTTTTTTTATTTTAAAAATGTATCGTTGAGGTTACAGTCATTATTATCATACACTATCCCTACAAAAAAACCATAAAATCTCATAACTTCAGAAAAATAATTGCACTTCATGAAATTTTTTATTTTCAGTACTTTTAAAGAAGAACATTAACAATGCTCTAAAGCATTAAGAGAAAACCTTAAAAGTTCAATTGGCGTTTGTTTCATTATTAAAGATTGTCTTAATATGCAGCATGTAATAGTGGACAAAATTAGTCCGTATAAAAATTTTATGTATTATTTTTTTTAATAACATTATTTTTTCCCATTAGGTATCAACAATACAATACAGTTGTACTGAACTAGAGATGCTTAATGAGGTGTGGTACCTTGATACTACCTCTTAATTTTTCTTACGTCTTGCTAGAATTTTTTTTTTTTTTAATAATACGTTAAAGGAACAATACTAAATAAAAAGGAAGTAAAGAATTATAAAAATATTATGCAAGCTATTTTAAGCATGTACTTAATTCATGTTATAAAAAAGTACATGGATTTAGAGGCAACGTATAGTTGGCTGCAATGAGCCGTTTGGCTCAATAAAAAAATACAATGAAATAACTAATGCCTAGAAAAAACTAGGGATTGATGCAATTAAAAAAACTTGATATTGATGATTAATTTTTATGCTTATCAGTACAATCTCAGTCAACCAATTTTGGTAATCTTAAAACATTGTTGTTGATGTGTACTCTGCTATAAAAGGTCAATTTGAGTCGATTCAAAAAATTTCAATCGGTTTCAATGGTAAATCTTAATACCACAAAATTCCACTAGAACTGATTAGTTATATGAACGCCGATTCAAGTCAATTGGAATGTGTTAATTCAAGTCGATTCAACCTGATTAGAGTGAATGCTAAAAAAAATATTTAAAAAACATTTTTTTTTCCTCCGAATGATTATACCACTATTTTGAACACATAAATAGTTTGTGATCCTGAATTTTTTATTATGGATTAACTATACAAGTTTAAATGTTACAGTGCCAAGGATGTCAACCTGAATACTTTGGGTCGGGAGGCTAGCACTGAGTCGACTGAGCTAAAAGAGACTTTGAGGAATAATGTAATTTTATCGTATATATCCTGAAGTTTTACTTCAACTAATATTAATAGAATTTTAGTTGATTTTTATCAATCGGAACTGTATTTATTTGAATTTTTATTTATGTATTAGAAAATGAAATTTTTTTTTTAATGTGTACCACTATGTGGTTTGTAAGTAAATCGACTTTAATAGTGAAACGAGGCATTAAAATCAATCGACTGAAATCGGCATTTTGAATCTTGCCAAGTCAATTGATTTGAATCAGCATTTTGGACGAAAGCAATTCAATTGGCCTTAATATCAGATTTTTCAGTCTATTTTAGTCGACTTTATATGTGACTACTAATAATCTTGAGTTAGTCATCTTTGTTATTGTGTATATTTTTTACGTTTTTCTTTATTTTCTGACGAACTAGATTAAAGCTCACTAGTATTTTATATTTAAATTAACGAACGTTATTTAACTAATTTGAAATACAAACACAATAAAAAATTTAATAATAAAATGCCCAGACTTACTAAAAATTTCATTTAAAAAAATTGGATAACAGACTTCAATTAGTAAAAATTGCTACTCAAGCCGATTGAAATAAATAGTTCATTGAAAACTTTTTATTCGTGTCAATGAAATAAGAGTAAGAAAATTGTTTTAAAGTGCTGATTCAAGTCAGTTGACTTCAGCATCACATTTGCCTAATGAAACCGATTAATTTGCTCAGATCCAAAATGCCGATTTAAGTCAAATTACTTTAATGACACTTTTGACTATTGAAGTCGATTAAAAATAAAAATATCTGAAAGTCCCATTAAAGTCAATTTATTTCAATCGACCAAACAATGTGAGCCAATTGGACCTATTCATGTCGATTCAAGCCAAATAATTTTGAATCGACTTGATTCGAATTAAAACTGTCTTTTACAGCAGGGTTCAAACAGCTTACAGTTAGGTGGGGACGAGAGGACAACGAGACAGTACTGATTAACAAACATGATTGGTTGCGCAAGTATACATATTTTAGAGCATGGCTGATGTACGAAACTTACACAACATGTGGTGACAAGTTAATAAGCCTTATGTACATACCTGAATGCGATGGATCTACTACTTATTTAATTAGTAAATAAACGTAAATCTCCAGTTACCAAAATGCAGAAAAGTGGCTCAAGCGTACGTAAGAATAATGTATTATCAGAGAGTAAGCCCTACAGACGTGCATGTAAGTAGACTGATAGACTTGAAACTCTCCAAAGACGTAGTAATCTGCACACTCGCGATGCTCTGTACTGTACTTTAATTATAGAGTAATTTTGAGGCTCGAGAGTGGTCGAAAATTTGAAACCTTATAATTCGTAGAAATCCGAAATATTTTTAACATATTTAAAAATATTAAGAAAAAACAGATTTTTTCGTATAAAAACAACTACAGAACATCAAAGTTCGTTCGGAACAGTTAACAACTAGTGTTAGCATTTAAAAAAGTTACTCTAAAACAGTATATGTGAATTACTAATTTGAAAATTCAAAAATATCAATTAAAACTTTGTTTCATTAAAAAATCAGCTGGACTCCCTCGATCATGGACTGATATTAAGATGGTAACATATAAGTCAACAAAAAAAAGAGAATCACAATATTCTACAGTTATTTGTAAATGACCATGTTTTTATTTATTTATTTTTTTTTTTATTTCATACATTTTTTCGTATAAATAACATATAATATTGCCAAGCCAAATGATTTGTAAAAAACCATATCAAATGCTAAATAGTTTTTATCAAATTATTACCCAAAAAATACTGACTATCTTTCTCCGGGTAAAAAGCTGAGTAAAAAAGCAATACCTTCAAAGCCGTACAGTAGCTTTTGAGCATTGGTAACAAGTGAAGTGTAAGCTTATTATTGTTTAGCTCCAACTGTAACTTAGAAAATGCATAACCATTACTTGCGTATATACTGTCATGTGATATCAAGTGAGGAAATATTAGCAAGGGCTCATCAAGTGCAGCGCAGAGTAGTAACTAATGATAATGATAATGATAACTACAATAACGAAGATAAACATGACAACAATAACGACGACAACGACGACGACGACGACAATGACAATAGCGACAATTACACTAATAAAAATGATAATGACAATGTTGCTAAGAAATATGATGACGATGAGGATAATATAGACGATGACGACGACAAGGACGACAACCAAAACGACGATATTGACAACAATAAAAACAAGAACGATGACGCCAATAACGACAACAACGACGACAACAAATGTACCAACAACCAAAACAATACACATGACGATAACTATAAATATAATAATGATAATAAGAAAGATGATAATAATAATGTTGCTGATTACAATAATGATGATGTTATAATAATTACAATAATAATAATGATGATGTTATAATAATTACAATAATAATAATGATAATGATAATGATGATAATTATAATGATGATGATGATGATGATGATGATGATGATGATGATGATAATGATGATGATGATGATGATGATGATGATGATGATGATGATGATGATGATGATGATGACGATGATGATGATGATGTTGATAGTGACGAGAATAAAAATAATATTAGTAATGATAATTATGATAACAATGATAACGATGATATATATATAGACAATATAATTACTAATGATTATAATGATGGTAATACTTATAAAAATAAAAATATTAATGATGAAAACACCGATAATGATAACGATATTGATAAAGAAAACGACGACGCCGACGCAGCGCCAATAACGACAACGACAACGACACTGATGACGACAACGATGAACGACAACAATAACGATGACGATAACAATATCAATTACGATAATGATGTCAATAATCAAAATAATTAGGATGATGTTAATGAGGATAATGATATTTAAGATAATGATGATTATAATGATGATAATGATAATAATGATGATAATGATGATGATGATGTTAATGATGATAAGGATGATGATAATAATAATGTTTATAATGATAAAAACATTAATGATGTCAATAAGAATGTTCACGATATCAATAACAATAAAAATGAAAATGACAATGACGATATTTATAACAAAAATAATGGTAATACTGATAATGATAGTAATATTTATAGAAATAACGACGATGATTATGGTGGCCCTAATTATGACAACGACGATAGCAAAAACAACAACAACGACACCGATAACGACGCTGGCGACGACAGCGACGACGACGACGATAATAATGACGATGACAATATCGCTAACAATAATAATTATAATAATCATAATGTCAATAACTATAATGATACTAATGATAATGACATGGGTAACGAAAATAATGACGATAACGAAGACAATGATGATGTAATTATAATGAGCATAATGATAATGATAATGATCATGATGATAATACAAATAATCACGATATTGATAATGAAAATAACAATAATAATGACACAAACGATAATTATTACATAATGATGGTTATAATAATGATGGTTTGACATGATGGTTATGATAGTAATAACGATGACGATAACAATAGGAATGTTGATAATGACCGTAACGATAACAACTACTACGACGATTACGATGATAGTGATGATATTGTTAAGTATCATAATCATAATTATTATTTATATCATTATCATTATTATGATTATAATTATTACTATCATCGCTATTATCAACATTATTATTACCATTATCAACATCATAATCATCATCCTCTTTATCATCTTTATGATCATCATTATCGTCGTTATTTTATCTGCTTTGTCATCATCGTCATCATTATTATGGTCATTATCATCGTCATCCACAACATCATCATCATCAATATCGTCATCGTCATTTTTGACGTCATTGTCATTGTTATTGTCATCGTCATGATCATTATTAACGTTGTCATTAACAGTCGTCCCTATCGTTATTATAATTATTACATGGTTATCAGTATAATTATCATAATCATCATCTATATTATCATCATTATTATCAGCGTTGTTATAACAATTGCTTATGTTATCGTCAGCATTGACATTTTTATAATTATTATTACTATAATTATAATAATCGTTATTATTATTATTATCGTCAGCGGAATCGTCATTCTTATCGGCATCGTGATCGTCATTGTTATAGTCATTGTTATTTATATCGTTATCTTTCTCATTATCCACATTATTACTATCATTATTGTTATTATTATAATTTTTATTTTTATTATGATTATTATCATTATTATTATTTTTGTTATTATTATTATTATTGTCATTATTATCATTATCCTTGACATTATTACTCTCATCATTATTCTTACCATTATCATTAACATTGTCAGCATTTTAACTTGTGACGTTACAAATTGGATAAACATCCAAAGACGTCATGGAATTATTGTCACCGACAATAAATGGTGAGAGTCTTATAGGTAGCTCCTTTTTTCCTGCATGTGGCTTGCTGTAGCGTACGAAATTCCAGTATCAGGCCCGTATGCCGTAACATTAAGAGTAACTATAGAGCTCGGTCTGACTCTCCTTTTGCTCGCCCTATACTCGTACTCTGGAGATGTGTGTGTGCATTACCTAAGGAAAGAGTCTGTAAATGGCAGCTATCGACGTGTTGGTGTTCCAGGAGCAGGAATGTAGTAGAGGTGGCCAATGTGTGATGCGCTGTTGGCTAATAGTGTGTGCTGAGCCGCATAGACTACGGTGCGCCTGCGTGGCGAGACAAGGACAGACACTTAAGCTCGTTGCAAGGCTAGCACCATAGCAGCACGGCACGGCATTAGCAGACTCTCCTCCACCGAATTGCCATAAAGTTGCTAAGCTGAGACCTCAGTGCCACACACACACACACATGTGCCAGCCCTGACACGGTCACCCAGATTCCCTGGTGCCCTTGACGCTCGTAGCATCGCCAGGAGCATCACCAAGTCTTTTACTGAAGCAGTAGCCTGGTAGGTGAACGTATATAGTGTTGGTGTTGTGTATTGTGTGCGTGAAAGTAGTCGTCCCTTATTACCCTTCCCTTATGCCATATAGAGTTAGCTCGAATTCTCTATCGCTAGTTACTAGGTAAACGACACCTTGATTTACTAATCAGTGGCAACAGCAAGCCACAACACAGGAATCGTCACCGTTGTGGTGTGCCGTGCCATAAGTGTAACCTCAATGACCGTTATTATTCAACATCAATAAATAACAAATAAGCAGTTAACTATCAAGTGAGTCTTGTTGTCTCGTCTCGGCTTGGGCAGCACCGAGTGCAGCTGTGACAGAGTGGTGCCTTAGTGTTCGGGTAGTAAGTGCTTCCGACTAAAGAAAAAAGCTATCCAATTACAATTACTGCACGGCGCTACCTATTGCTGCAAACGGTGCTGCACAATACTGTTGATACCCAGTTCTTCCCCAATCACCTTTAACAAGAAAGTTGCAGGGCACAGAGTACGTGAAAATATTAAGGGTAAAGTTTTAAGTACACACACACGTTAGTAGCAATCCCTGGCTAACGTGTTACAAACTATTATCAACATAATCATTTTCATTATTATTTCTTTTTTTATCAGTACCGTCTTTATCAATATTATCGTCGTCAATATCATCGTTATTTTTATTTTTATTATTATGATTACTATCTTCATCGGTAATATTATCTCAATTTTCATTATTAATAATGTTATTGTTCGTTTTATTATTATCGTTATCATTATTATTATTATCGACGTCATCGTTATTCTCATGATCGTCACTATTATTTTTGATACATTTATTACTATTATTATCAATATTATTAAAACCGTCATTGTCATTCTTATCATTATCAACACTGTCGTCATTATAATCATCATTTTAGTCTGCGTCATCGTCATGGTTAACATCATCGTCATCGCAATCGCTATCATCATTTTTATTATTAAAAACGTTGAAGTCTTTATCATTATCTTTGTCATTATCATCATCATCGCCATCGTCATTATCATTGGCGTCATCAATTTTATCATTAATGTTATTGTCATTATTATAGTGGCATCATGACCGAAGTCATCATATTTATTATCACTATTATTGGCATCAATATCATAATTTTTTTCCTATTATCTTCATTATTATTTTCATTATCATTCATATTATAATTTTTGTCATCATTGTTGTCATTATCATCTTCATTATTGTCGTTATCATCGTAGTCAATATTAATGCTATTATTATTATCATAGTTATCATTATCATCGTCATTGTCATCGTTATAATTATTGTTATTGTTATTAATAACATCTTCATATTTATCGTCATTATAATCGTCATTGTCATCGTCTTCGTCATCGTTATCATCATGATTATCGTTTATTTCGTCATCATTACTTTTATCCTAGTCAAAATCATTATCACCATCATCATCGTCATTATTAAAATTATTATTTTTATCGTCATTATTATTCATGTCATCTGTATCTTTATTATCGTCATCGACATAATTATTTTAATTATCATAGTCACTATCATTATTATCGTACTCTTCATTCTTATAATTATTCTTACCATCTATATTATTATCATTCAAATTGTCACTATTGTCATCGCTACCATTTTATATCATGATTATCATTATCATAATTATTACCAACATCATCATCATTATTTTTGTCATTACCATTATCATGATTGTCAGCATTATTATTATCGCCATTATCATAGTTATCGGCATGCTTATTATTGTGTCATTATTGTCATATTAATCATTATCGTCATCATCATCACTATTATCATCATTGTTACCATCATCATCATCATAATTATCGTTATCGTCTTCGTGGTTGTGATTCTTATTGTCATTGTCATATTTATCAATATTTTTATTAAAATTACTAACGAAATCATTGTTATTATTAAAATTATCGTGATTAGCGTCAACATTATTATCATTATAATCGTCATAATTATTTTTCTCATCTTTACGATTATCATCTCTCTCACCATTATAATCTTTGACATTGTCATCCTTATCGTTATTTATATCCTTATTATCATCATCATCATTATCATACTAACGAAATCATTGTTATTATTAAAATTATCGTGATTAGCGTCAACATTATTATCATTATAATCGTCATAATTATTTTTCTCATCTTTACGATTATCATCTCTCTCACCATTATAATCTTTGACATTGTCATCCTTATCGTTATTTTCATTATTATTGTCATTATCATCGTTATTCATAATATCATTATCATTTTTATTGTCATCATCAGTTTTGACATCGTCATCGTCATCGTTATCGTTATTGTCACCGTCATTATTATGAATAATATCGATATCGTCATTGTTATCATTATTATTGTCGTCTTTATTATCATTATCATCATAGTTTTTATTATTATCATTGTCAGCATCGTCTTGCTCATTATTGTGATTATTATCATCATCATCGTTAACTTTATCTGCTTAATTGTTATTAATATCGATATTGTTAGTATAAGTGTCATTATTATCATCGTGATTATTATCTTTATTATGATTATCATCGTTATCATTATATTCAGCTTTTTGATCATTATTGTCATCATAGTCAATATTTTTATGATATCCATTCACACCATCGTTATTATTATTATTCACATAATTGTCATCAAATATATTTTTATCTTCATCATAACTACCATGATAGTAATTATTTTTATCGTTAATAACCAAATCATTGTCATATTCAGCGTCATCGTCATCCTTATTGTCGTTATCATTGTTATTGATAATGTCATTAAAATCCTCATCTACATTATCAGCAATACTATAAGCGTTTTGGTCATTGCCATTATTATCGTCATCGTCATCGTTATTGTTATTGTCATCGTTATCGTTATCTTTATAATTGTTATTATTATAGTCGTTATCATTATCATTGTTGTAATTGTAGTTGTTGTCATCGTCATTGATATTGAGGTCGATATTGACGTCAATGTCGATATTGTCATCATAATATTGTCATTATGATCCAAATCATTGTCATCAATATCGTTGTAATCATCACTTTTGTCATTGCTATTAACATAATTATCATTATTACCGTTGTCGTCATCATTATAGTTATCACCGTTAATATTGTCACTATTACAGTCATTAAAATTATAATTATTATTATAATTCACTTTGTCATCTACGTCATTATTATCATCATCATCAATATTATTATTATTGTTATCGCCACAGTCATCGTTGTCGTCATCGTCATCATCATCATTGTTATCGTTAACGTCATCATTATCATTATCTTTATCAGCATTAGCACTAGCATTGTAAATATTATCGTTATCGACATCATTATTATTATCATCGTCATCATCGACATCTAATTTGTCATCATTATGGAATTTATTCTTGTCAACATCATCTTGATCATCATTAAAATCATAATTATCACTATTATTAAAATTATCATGCTAATGATTGTTGTTATCGTCATCGTCATTATTCTTATCTTCGTAATCATTGTTGTCATTATTAACGTCATCATTATCTTTAAAATCGTCATATCCATTATCTTAATCATCGATACAATTATTATTATTTTTATTGATTTCATTGTTATCATCGTGATGTAATTTTTCTTCATAATAAAATTGACAAGAAATAAGAATCATAATAATAATGATGTTAACGACAATAATAAATGATATCATTATAATTATCGTTATTTTTACTATTGTAATCATCATTGTCATAATTATCTTTATCGTTATCATTTTTATCATTCTCATTATCATTATCGTCATTATCGACATTGTCATTGATATCCTTATCATCATTATCATAGTTATCGTCAATATTATCATTATTATTATTCTGATAATTATTGTCATCATTAT
>NW_019379460.1:1128379-1146356 GCF_000648655.2 Copidosoma floridanum | reverse complement strand
ATCATTATTATTATTGTTATTATTATCATTATCATCTTTATTAATATTATTATTATTATTATTATTATTATTATTATTATTCTTATTATCGTCATCGACATTGTCATTATCATTGTTTACATTATCACCATCATACTTATCGTCATTGTTATTATCATGAGCAACGTTATAATTACCGTCATTATTATTTTCATCAACATCCTTATAGTTATATTCATTGCAATCATCATCTGCACCATCATTGTCGTTAAAATTTGTGTAATCATTATCATTATCGTCATTATTACTATCTTTGTTTTTTTCATCATCATCGTCATAAACATTATGGTAATTGTTATAAATATTGTCATCGTTTCTCTTGTTTATATTATTGTCACCATTGTAATTAACATTATTACTATTATTATCATTATTATTATTGTCATTATCATTGTCATTTTCATCGTCTTCATTAAAGATATTATTAATGTCATTTGAAACATCATTATTATGTTTATTTTTATCATGATTATCATTATCATTATCATTATTAACATAATTTGTATCACTATATCCTACTAATTGTTTACATTAAAATAATCTTTATTGTTATTATTATAGTCGTTATCATGATCATTGTTGTAATTGTAGTTGTTGTCATCGTCATTGATATTGAGGTCGATATTGACGTCAATGTCGATATTGTCATCATAATATTGTCATTATGATCCAAATCATTGTCATCAATATCGTTGTAATCATCACTTTTGTCATTGCTATTAACATAATTATCATTATTACCGTTGTCGTCATCATTATAGTTATCACCGTTAATCTTATGCCATATAGAGTTAGCTCGAATTCTCTATCGCTAGTTACTAGGTAAACGACACCTTGATTTACTAATCAGTGGCAACATCAAGCCANATCATCATCATCATCATCATCATCATCATCATCATCATTATCATCATCATCATTATCATCATCATCATTATCATCATCATTATCATTATCATCATTACCATTACTATCATAATAATTGTCATTATTATTGTAATTGATATCATTATCATTTTGATTAATGTCGTCGCTGTTGTCATTGTCATCAGCGTCATTGTCGTTGTAGCCATCGTTATTTTCATCGTCGTCGTAGTGGTCATCGGCGTCGTCATTGTCGTCCTTGTAATTGTCACATATATTTCACCATTATCAGTATTACCATCGTCATTATCACTATTAATATCATTGTTAAAAATAATAATAGCAATGATAAGAGTAATGAGGACAAGGATGATAATAATAAAAATAATGATAAAAATAATGATCATGATTATGATGATAATGATAATGAAGTGAATGATGATAATGACAATCACAGTGACGATGACGATATTAATGACGATAATACTGACGATAATAATAATAAAAGTAATGTTTATGAGCATAATAATTATAATGATAATTAAAATAATGATAAACATAATGATAACAATGATAATTATGATGATGGCGAGGATGACAGTGATTATGATGATAAAGATAACGGTACTGATGACGTTGACCACGATGATCATCGTAATGGTAATATTGATGCTTACGATAGTAATAATGATAATGATGATAATGGTGATAACGATGATGAGAATGATAATAATAATAATAATGATAATGTTAATGATGATAATGATAGAAATGATGGCAAAATCTGTGATAATGATGATGATGATGATAATAATGATGATTATGATTATTATGAAGATAATTACCACAAAAATGATAGAAATCACAGGAACAATAAAGATAATAATGACAATGATGATAATAATGATTATAATAATGATAGAAATGAAAATAACAATAAAAAAAGTAATGACGATGATAATGATGATAATCATGTTAACGATATCAATGATGATTTTGATTGTAATTATAACGATGAGAATAATGAAGGTGATAATAAAGAAAGTAATGATAATTATAATGATAATGTTAGTAATGATAATGGAGGTAATGAAAATGCTAATAATTATTATGATGATAGAAGTTGTTACAATAGTGGGAATAATAATAACGACGATGACACTGATAATGACAATGATGATAATAATAATAACGATGATGGTTATAATGACAAGAAAACTAATATTTGACGATGATGACGATGACGATGACAATGGCAATGTTGATAATGACTATGATGATAACGATAATGATGACGATGACAATAACATCGACGATTACAATGTTAATGACTATAATGATGACGATGTTGTAGATGACGATAATAACGGCAACAATAATAACGATGACGCTGATGATGGTAGTAATGATTTTGATAATAAAGATGATGGTGATAATGGTAATGACATTGATAATTACAAAATCATTATAATCGTAATTATAATAATAATAATACCGATAATTGTAATTATGACAGCGATGATGATAATAATGATAATGATTATAATGATGATTATAATGATGATAGTAACGAAGATAAGGATAACAAAAATGACAATCATAAAGATAATTATACTAGGAGTAAAAATAATAATGAAAAAAGTGATGATGATAATCATGATGATATTGGTATCGATAATTATAACAATAATAATAATAATATCAATGATAAGTATAATGATGACAATGATTATAATAATGGTCTCGATACTTATCATGATGATGATGACTATGATGATAACGATGCTAATAATGATGATGATAACAATAAACAATGATAGTAATATTTAAAATAGTTATCATGACGCTGATAATAAAGATTATTATGACGACGATGCTGATGATAGCGGTAATGATAAAGATGATAATAATGATGATAATGATGATGTCGATAATGACGATGATGATGATGATGATAGTTATGTTGATGAGGGTAATGAAAATAATGATAATAATGATAATGATTATAATTATGACAATTATATTGATGATGACGATGATGACGTTGATGTTGATAATCATAACAATCACGATGACGATGTCAATGACAATAGTTATGATAATAATGATGATGATGGTCATATTGACAAAAATGATAATAATGATAATAATGGTGGTAAAAATGATGTTAATAATTCTAGTAGTGGTAATGATCATAGCAATGGTAATTATGATGATTATGATGACAATGATGATGATAATGATAAAAATGACGATGTGATGATGACGATGTTGATGACAATAATTATAATGTTATTAATTGTGATAAAGATCATAATAACAATGTCGATAATATTGAGGATTGTTATGATGACGCTGATGATAATGATGATAAAAATTATAACGACGATGGTTATAATGATGATAATGACGATGCTAATGATAATGATGATAACGATGAAGACGATAAGGTTGGCAATGGTGATAATCAAGACTTTGATTATGACGAAAAAAATGGTTGATGACTATGAGAACAATCATAATGGTGAGGACAATAACATAATTAAAGATAATATCGGTAATGTTAATAATGACGATAATGCTGGTGATAATGATAATGATGATGATCATGATGATGATGATGAGGATGATGGTGATGATGATGATGGTGATGATGATGATGATGATTATGATGATGATGATGATTACGGTGTTGTTAATGATGACGATGACGATGACGATGATGATAATGAAGAAGACGATGACACGATTTGAGCCAGTAATTGCAGAATCTTAGATATCTGTCTTTCTCTTTTTCTTTTGAAGAGTTGTTTTTTTTTTTTTTTTTTATTAGACAAGGGTCTACGTGTCACATGTTGTGTTTATCGTGTGTTACAACGTCAGTGGTTGAGGAAGAGTTTTGTACTCTAAAATAAGCTATGTTTTTATTCTATCGAGTGGTAAACCACGGATACGCTTTTTCTCTCTTTTTTGCTTTATGAAATTGAAAGAAATTACATGATTTGTGTTTTATATACATATATCAGAGGGGTGAGTGGACCAGGTCCAAGCGTAATCTTTTTTTTCTCTCTAATTAGTCTTTTTTTTTGTGCTATTTCACAAGAGTTGGAAATAATGTTTTAAGGTAATTTAAAATTTACATTAAAAAACAAAATAATACAGTTCTCAGTTCTCTTATCGGTTAGCGATACATTCTTTCTGCTTTTACAAATACTTTACTCTGAACACATTTAAAAAAAAGATGGATAAATAGTGAGGATAATCATGGAGATGATTATGAATGAATGGTTTGTCAAAAGAGAACTAGGGGGCAATAAAATGATTTAGAAACCGTTAGTCGCTGAGAGTTAGCTTAAACCATTGACTGATATTATTATTTAGAAATTAAGACAATTTTACGAATATTGTGTAAGTTACTAAGAAATAGAAAAAAGGGCATTAAAACAGTATTGAAATAATAAGTAAAATAACAAATTGATGTAGATCAGCTGATTGTAGCAAAATCGCTTCAAGTAATGGAATTGCCCTATATCTTTCGATGCTGTAACCTTTGTGGATCAATTCGATCATAAATATTAGCCAGTATTATAAAGTGATAGCAGTTATAGTTATTGATTTGAAAAGTGTGCTAAAACAGGAAATAAACTGCAAGGAATTTTTGGACTTATCAAAACTGCCAGAAGGCAAGTACTCAAAAAACCAAAACTTTATTTTGGGGTGATTTAAAAGTTTATTTTATTATAAATATTACTTTATAAATCAATGGAAGTTTAACTATAATTTTTAATTATAAAAATTTAAAGAAAAACATCTGCAATTTTATCTGAGTCAAATATTCCATTTGGTTTTACCCTGAGAATAATNATCCAAAAAAGCAATATTTACTACATCATAAGGTGGCTTAGGTTCTGCAACCTTGATAATTAATTAGACGTTTTTAAGAGAATGCGATAGTTTATAAGATACAATTGTATAAGTGCTAAATTTTGTTTTATAAAAGCTTTAAAAAATAAACAATTATGAATAATACTTAAAAAATTTTTTATAAAATATCACAGTTGACCAATTATGTGTATGTATACCCCTGTTCGAAAGTTTTCTTCGAATTACTGACTCGCACTTTATTGCCCACTTTAAATATTAGTTTTTCTTTAACGTTTGATTTTAATGTATACTTTTGTAGAATCTGGTTTTCATTGCTAGATGATTTGTCATTCGATTTAAGTCCTATTGTTCAATATTTTTGATTTCTACGAGCAGCAGTTAACTCAAGCAAAACATTCTTTCATTTATAGTTGCCTTATAAACTGAACTTCTTCCACATAGTATGTTTTAGCGTACGATTAAATATTCCACATATAGATACTTTGATGCTTTGAAATTACTGTGAGTAGAGTACAAATTAATTTTGTTTTTTTGCAAAATACTTTGGAAAATTAAGTTGTAAAATTCTTTTCCACTATGTGTAAATTTTTTGGTACTCGTCCTTGACCTAATATAGATTTAAAAGTTGCTAATACACTTTCATCCGTTTCATTATTTACTTGTACAGCCCATGTTCACTTAAAAAATGTATCAACGACACTAAGCTTACATCTGTAGCCTTCATTTTCACAAGCCTAGGGCTTCATCCCAACTAAATAAGCTTGCCAACATTCATTTAACCCATAGAAATCAAATTTGCTGCGAGGATATTTTTATGTGGCATTTTATGCACTTCCTTAACAAAACGTTCCAGATGTTGAGATGTTTTGTACATCAACAAACGGAATAACTTGTAATTCATCAGCTTTATAGGATTCGATTTTGGAAGTGAAACATCTATAGACGCACGTGAGCGTGGTGAGAAACTGTGAGTGATGCGTGGTGACCGTAACAAAAAAGCATTACGAAAAATATACAGATATACACTGCATACATAGTATGCTGCACAGGAGAAAAATGCGAATGAGAGAGTAAATGTAATCGAAAAACACGGCCGATAGCATGTTAAACTCTGCCCTGCTCGGCTCAGCTCTCTGTCTCTTTTTTCACGTGCTTATAGCTGCCCCTCTGTCGTTTGTAAAGTATTTTACCCGTGTTATTATAGTGATATAGAAAAGTATATAATAATTTAATATCATACACGTATTATATTATATAGCTTATACATATGCGTACGCATATATATATATATATATATATATAGTTCACAGCGATAGTTCATAGTTTGGCCGGCAGTGGTGCTGATAAANATATATATATATATATACATCTTTAGTATTGGTAGTCTGGGAACCTTATTAATTGTGCTATGCAGCACGAAAATCCAATCTTTGTTCTTATTATTTATTGACATTAACCGAGAAACTTCTGTACTAGAAAATCCATCTATAATTGTGCGTTTTTTACATTATATATAATTAAGCCCACCGATTTCAAAAGAAATAGTTCTGATTATTTTTGAGTGGTCGATTAATATCGAAACTGTGTAAAATTGTATTTCAGAGTTTGTTTTGCTTATGCCTTTTAACGGTTTGATGTACAGAAAAAATAAAAATGCCAGCTTTTAATTTTGTTTTGACAAGCGCAAAATATTGAAAAAAAAATGAAAAAGGCATTTTGTAAGTACCAATAAATGTAAGTGAGAAAGAGAGAGCCATCGATCGTCAGCTCTCGCGCTCTCTCTCTCTTTATCTCTCTCTCTCTCTCTCTCTCTCTATTGTACTCATACAGGTAGGCCTTTTTCATTGCTTTTTTTGATTCTTTGTCTATATAGAATGTGATAAATTATTTTTGGAATAAGTATCATTTTTTCATTATTTGAAAAAAATTTTTTTTCTGTAAACAGGATTATTTTTAAATATCAATATTAAATTAAAATGCAAAGTTTTTTCGAATTTTTACAATTGTGTTTCTTTGAACTCCCTCTTAACCCATCTTTAGTAAAGAGCCAACCCAACTTAATTTGTCTACGTACGCAACTACAAACAGTAAACAGGTATCCGAATCTAAAAAGAGACAGAGAGACAGAGAAAGTAATACACACGAACGTTTGTTAAACTAATGTATGTACGTTTGTGTAGATAGGTATTATAGATACTCTTCATCATTTATTATTGTTGTTTCCCGTTCTCGTTGTTTGTATGTTAGGAAACGAAAAAAAAAAAATAAAGGTAATTTGATTTCTCCTAATCTGTAATATTTACTGATCAGAATACATGTTTATAAACGAACTGTCTCTTTAATATAAAAATATAAAATAAAGATTATTGAGAGTCAAAAAAATTAATACTTTTTCTACAACATGCGTTTTTAAGAGGCTGGTGTGCACTCCGTAGAAAAAATAGGATTCTCCACATAAGCGCCATTGCTCCGTAGCTGTCTTACGTTTCTCGGGCCGCAAAACAGCCCTGGAGACGATGGCACTTATCTGACGAAGACTACTATTTTTATCATAGAAAATCAAATACTACGGAGTTCGATAAAATATTCTTTAATGTTTTACATCTGTCGAGGGTCCCGCAACCCACACCAGGTTTTTTTTGTAAAAACTATATTTTTGCCCACAAATCATTAATAATTTTATTCACTTTATTAAGCGTTTTATCCAAAAAAGCAATATTTACTACATCATAAGGTGGCTTAGGTTCTGCAACATTGCACAATTTTTTGTTATTTAAATTATACTGCCCTCCTTGAGTAAAATTGTATGTAATGCTGGAAGGTCCTTAAATACTAGCACCACTCGTCTTAACTATATTAAATCCAAATACGTCAACACACATACTGACACTGAAATGAGAATTAGCTATCTACTTAAAATATATAATGCCACCTTTTCACAACTCCTCATTAATGAAATAATTTTTTTTGGTGCTGCAGAAGTTACCAGGTAGTCTTTCACCAATTAACAATTAAAGGTAATTAACTAGATTATAAGGGTCGTTTCAAAACCCATAGTCTGTCTTCATATTTAAACCTGAAATTTTTTATTGTGGTAATGCACCACCTTGTTTTTGGCAGTAATCGCAGCAAACGTTGGTTCAATTACTTTATTGAACTTCGTACTATTCTGACTATACCATGAATTTGATCTCGTAGGTTTAACTTATTTTTAAGTAAAATTTGAAGATTCCAATCGGTATTATTAGATAAATCACATTTATGGTCATCATGCTCAACTTCCATGGCGTAACCTTCTAAAGTACTATCTGCGGAAACATCTGTGTCAGCCAGAAGTCATGAGTGATATAACTCATATGTGTTTAAGACGTTTTAGTTTGGAAATTAAACTCGACTAGGTTTGTACTACCATTATTGGTAACATGAGCATCACTGTCATAAATAATGAATGACTGTAACAGTGGAAGCTTATGAGCATGTTGTTTTCCTTTTCGCAGTTGTTTATCTAACTTTTGATTAACTCAGGGTAAAGGATCCTAATACGTGATATTTCTTTCGTTTCTTTTAATGATTCATGGAAGACGATCAACAACTGACTTACATCTCATCGATAGCTATGTCAAAATTCAATTTTTCATTTTGAACAATTTTTGCTAATGTCTTACAGCTTCTCTCGACTTTTCAATATGTTAAAGAACTTTTTTCTCTTAATGAAATGCAGACATGTTAACAGTTTCCTGAATATTAAAAGACTGAAAAAAGTTTAAGATGTGTGTGTTATATTCATAGCGAAACAGTTGAATTCTTCCCTACGTACATACATACTACACCCTTCTTGACATTTATATCTTCTTCCGACACAATAAATCTGTTTCCCGTCTTTTTAGAAATTTTTGTTTATGTTTCCTCGTTCTGTAATAGTCATATCTGCATGCATACGATCATAATGAATGTGTTTAAAATTTACATTATCCTGTTACAATATTTATAACAGATTAATATTATCTTGAACTAAATATTTAAGACCTTGTGCGTGAGATGAGCACAGATAGATTCAGTTAATGTTTCTGTGTCTCTTCACAAAAATGAATACTTTAGTATTGTTTGCCTTTCACACGTTATATCATCGAAAATCATTATAGAATTAGAGCTTTATCAAACGATATTACGACTTCCTACTCACAAAAAGAAGATAACTAAACATCTTTAATAGGTTCTAACAAATTCTTCAAAAACTTGCGTTTTGACTGATTTAGTAATTTTGAGTAAATGTATACATTTTCAAATTTTAATTTATTAGGATGAGTTATCAAGCTAAGTAAGCTGTTTGCCCTTTCGCAGTTTAAAAGTCTATAAAAAACTTTCCTAATACTGTTGGGGAGTAGATCTCCATGATGTTTTACTTTTTTATCTTGTTTAACAAGTGGGTCAAAATTTTTAATGGGGAGTCTTTTTTTTGCAATAAAACTTATGTTTAGTGCACAATGATAAATATACATCTAATTGTTCAAGTTATATATAAAAAGTTTTTATAATTTCCACATGATTTGCAATTGAGCATTTGAGTAGTGATAATCATTGACCAAAAAAAAAGTCGTGAAGTAATGAATAGATTACCCAATAGTCTACGTGCAGAACAATACACACCAAGCTATCAATTCTGTGGATCAGGAACCAAGTTCAAAAAACTTAGTTTAAAGTGCTTAAAAGTCTATAGTTCAAGGTAAACATGCTCGCAAAAGAAGACTCAGCTTTGAAGGTAGCTTGGAAAGCTGTAAAAAAAGTTGAAGATTAAAAAAAAGTTATATCACGTCGTACGCTACCTATACCTTCGAAGATTAAAGGTTTTTTATACTATGTTTTCTCTGTACTAACAGGTCCTAGCACTGTGAGTGCTAACGCTAATGGGACAAGCATTAAATGGAAGATGTTTTGCTCAGTAAAGGTCTTTTCTTGAAACCCTATAAAAAAAATAAGGCCTCTGTTTGAAACTAGAACATGGGTAAAAAAAAGCCAAAAAGTTTAAAGTAAATTTATTGAACCAAGCGCTCAATAATAAAGATATTATAAAGTACGCACAAATTTTGAAAGCCTTGAACTTTTGAAAAAGGTTCACAGGTAGTAACATGCCAACGATTGATTTGCTGAAGAATGAACTAAGTGCTGTTGATTTTGATGATAAAAATAGTACTGGTATTTACTGAGTTGTCTACAGAAAACAGGGGGTAATATCAACCATTTTAAAAATTTTGGTGATCTTAAACTCCTGTTGGTTTAAGTTTTATACCTTAGACCTGATTATGTTAGGTACAATGATAAAAAATGTAGAGAGTTTAACACATATGAGGAAATCCAATCCGAATTTGCCTTGACGCGTCCCAGAAAAAAATTAAATTTTTTTTCAAGGCACACTTTAAAAATAAATTTTTTTTTGTTCCATGTACCTTTAATAATAAGGCAAGAATCGTGTACATGAACTTTAGACTTTGTGACACGATTTTTCCTGGCACAAGAGATTATTATATTCATTTTTCGGAAAATTCTGGGTGAGCAACGACTTGTACTGCCTTATTAAACCAGCATCTCGTTTGGATTCTGTACAACATCAAGGGTTTTTTTGTAAGAAATCCGTCTTGATAATCGGACTAGACCTTATTCCACAACAGAACCCAATTATTAAGAAAGTGATGCTTATAATACAGTTTTCAACTGAAAAATATGCAAATAACTTCCATTGTATTCGAGTTTCAAAAAAAATTACCACGAAATTTTATGTTGATAGTTTATCATTTTACATCAAATATTATACAGAACATTAAAAATATCACAATAAATAACTATGGATTATCAATAATTCATCAATCAGACATCACAGTCATTTCCTTGTAGTTCGGTAGTTAAAGCACGAAAAAATGGTGAATAAGAAAATTTCTGCCACCTAGATGGAAATTATTGTAATGGCTTACAAATATAGTCTAATTATTTAAAAAAATATTTTTGTCCAACAAAAGCGTCGACTTTAATTGTTATTTAACAAATTGTGAAAAGAAATCCAATTTTTTTAACATTTTGGCTCATAACTTCTTTTCTGTTGGTCTGATTGAAAAAAGTATTAGAGCAAAATTATTTGTGATAAAATTTTTTATCGATTAACGTTTTTTCGATTATTTCAAAGTTTGTTTTCTGTAACGTTAAGTTGCAAAAAAGCGTGAAATTTGCTGTTTTGAAAATTAATCAGCATGAATTTATAGTATTTTAATTTATTAATAAAAATGATTCAAAATTTTGTACTAAGTACCTTTTATAAGCACATACAACCGTGCACAAGCTTTTTGTTAATTTAAAAAAATGACGTTACAGTGAAATCGTTAATTTAAAAATTTATTAGCTTGCTCAAAGCGTAAAAAAATGTAAGACTCAAAATTTCTACGGCATTTTATCAAGAATGTAAAGAACGTCAATGCTATTAAAATGTTTTTTTGTTGTAATTTTAACTACTTTTTTAACAACAATTTTTGCAATAAAACAAATGCTGACAATTTCGTTAGTTTAAGGTATAGTAAAAAGCAATTAATTTCTCACAAAATGAATAGTTTTCTATGTATTTAAAAGAAAAATTAATTTTGATACGATGCTCTTAGCAAATGTTATAAACAAATCAGCGTTTTTACGACTGTTCAATAATTTTTGAATATATCATTTAGAAAAATTTTTTGTAAAAAAAATCATTTGTAAATCAATATCGTATTTAATATGTTATGAAATTGATATTTTTTTATTTTAATCTTTGCAGGCATGACCGTTGGTGCATTAATGCATGTCATTTATTACTTACCTACCACTCACAGACGTTGAGGTGTAAGTTATTATTGATTATTGAAATATATATTTATCCCTGTGTATAAAAAAAATTTGTAAATAATAACAGCATACTACTTGTAAAACATACGAAGATATTTTCTTGTCTTAAAATTCAATAAATGCACTAATTTGTTTATAACATTAGTTTAATAACAATGAAAGCCGATGCTTTTGTTAAACAAAAATATTTTTTTCAATAATTAGACTATATTTGTAAGCAATTAAAACGATTTCCTTCTAGGTGGCAGAAATTTTTTTATTCACCATTTTTTTGTGCCTTAACTACTGAACTACAAGGAAATGACTGTGATGTCTGATTGATGAATTATTGATAATCTATAGTTATTTATTATGATATTTTTAATGTTCTGTATAATATTTAGTGTAAAATGATAAACTATCAACACAAAATTTCATAGTAATTTTTTTTGTACTCGAATACAATGGAAGTTAATTGCATATTTTTTAGTTGAAAACTGTATTATTAGCATTACTTTCAAACGATATTACGACTTCCTACTCACAAAAAGNTTGCATCTTAGAGTAAAATAAAGCACCAAAGATCACGTCAAAAATGTATTTATTTAGCTAAAGCTTTAATGCTTAGTTTGTATAATAACTCGTGTGAAAACGTGCAAGCATACGTATGCTACCTGTATTATTAGCATTACTTTCTTAATAATTTGATTCTGTTGTGGAATAAAGTCTAGTCTGATTATTAAGACGGATTTTTTACAAAAAAAACACTTGATGTTGTACAGAATCCAAACGAGACGCTGGTTTAATACGGCAGTACAAGTCGTTGCTCACCCAGAATTTTCCAAAAAATGAATATAATAATCTCTTGTGCCAGGAAAAAACGGGTCACAAAGTCTAAAGTTCATGTACACGATTCTTCCCTTGTTATTAAGGGTACATAGAACAAGAAAAAATTCATTTTAAAAGTGTGCCTTGAAAAAAAATTTAAATTTTTTTGAGACGCGTCAAGGCAAATTTGGATTGGATTTCCTCGCATATCTTTCAAATATATAGAAGACATGTACACGTGGTGCGATCTATCAAACAACGCTTGATCAACATATTTTGAAGTGTTTTTTATTGTCTACAGTTGGTTTCATGTCGACCGCTTTACTTTACACTATCGGCTGTTGTACATTCGCACGCATGCTCAAAATGCTTGTCAGTGTTGTCAAAATAGAACAGCACTGTGCGATCAAATCTTGTTTTAATCTTGGTAAGACGACCACAAAAACGTTCAAAATGATAAAAATCGCGTACGGGGATGACTGCTTGAGCAGAAGTAAGGTGTTCAAGGGGTATTCGAGGTTTGAAGGTGGACGTGCATGCTTAGAAGACGACTCTTGTAGTAGTTGATCCTCAGCAAGACGTGCCAATGAAAACATTGCTCGTATGCGTGCTGTGCTGGAGAAAATAGAAGAATAAGTATAAATGACATTTTATACAAGCAAGGTGTCTTCGTTGGAAGTGTGTACTTAATATTGACCGAAGATTTAGGCATGCGAAGGGTGTGCGCCAAATTTATTCCATTTTTATGAACGTTCGAACAAAAAGGGTAACGCGTTCAGCCTCCAAAGGCGTTAATTGACGTAGCTTATATAAATGGTAATTTCCTTTCAAGTATCATTATCGGCCAAGTTATATCAATAAAACTTGAAGAAAAACAATCCAATTAAATATGGTTACTATTTATAAAGCGCAGAAAATTCCTAGAAGATATAGATTAGACAGACAGCATTGGGAAAAGCAATCAGTCGTCATCGAAAAAGCAAAGCATTAACACATCGATACGCACAGCTCGTAAAAATCTAGTTTTTATGGTTATCATGGGCTACAAATTATTTGCATATTTTTCTGCTCCTTTAAAGATCAAAGAAATTCTAAATATTTAGTCAACTGTCACTTTTGACAAATCAATTGCATACAAAAAAAATTATCCTCATATCATGTCATATCAAGTTTAATACACTGTGACAGTGAGAGATGTCAAGCCATCACTGGTAGGCTAGGGCAAGTAGGAAAGCAAGGAAAAGGGAGAAAAGAGTTACAGGGACTAGGTAGTAAAGGGGTAAGGAAAATGAGGGGAAAGTAATTTAAAGCCGAGAGAGTGGCAGATTAGCTTGGGCTTGCGAGCGTACGTAAAGCTATTCTTGTTTGTTTTTACGCGAGGAGCATCGTTTGGAGTTTTCTGCTTTTCCTTGTTGATTGTTATGGCGTTTTCTTCTGGTGCAAGGACCAGAGAAGTTAAAGTGCCATACTGGTGACTGCTGGGATAGCAGGTGATGCCAGACACAAGGTCTGCAAGCCCAACACCGACGATCTTGGCCTTCGAATACTGCCAGTAGGGGCACCTACTGGCCTTAGCGTACTCGTTACACGACGCCAGCGTGACCTTGACTGCGAAAGACATCGTCGAGAGTTGACATCCATGATACTGTGAGAACAGATCTCTTCTTGACCGTTTATTTGTAAAGTGCAGCGGCCCTAGTTTAGCCCACGCAGTCTGCTCGTATAGAGATTTTGCGCTGCGAGCTCGTCCAGCATTTGCGCTCGGCAGTTTTCCTATGTTAAAGAAATGCTACTTGCGAGTCTTTATTTTTAAGTGTGTCCCGCATTCCCCTGTGTCGTGTTAAAGTTATCGCGAGAAGTAACGACACCTGTGGCCACGATACTTGGCCCCAGTGGTTTCTTGATGGACGAGATCCACGTACTTATATTACAGGAAGTGTCGCTAAGGGTATTCGGGCAACAGAGTCCCGGTTGAAGTTGAGAATTCCGTATCGTTATTCCGCATCGGTTGCACCCCGTAACAACACGTTTCGGCTGTCAAAAAATCGGGCTTTTAACAAATCTTGAAGGTCAAAAATCAATAAATGCTAGCTTTACAGATCATTATGGTATGAGTGATATTAAATTATTTCTCAACTTACAGTATTATCTCTACGGCAATCTGAATCGCGATATCGACAACAATAGATTTGCATTACTCTACAATATTTATATCAACTTAAAAAATCTTAAATAAGCTTAATGAATAGAACCCATACTTAGTACAAAAATTTTTAGAACACACATGTCCTTCATCGTTATTAACTGCCTTAAACTAGATGAAGATACAAAAAGCACGATAGTCGATTTGGGTTTGGAATTGCAGTTAAAAGATAAGTTATTGTGAACAGCAGCCACCTCTTATCTAATTTTTTATGATTTTATACATAAATATAGATCAGTTATAGACTTGGGCCTAAATATCATGGATAAGATTTAACAGAGTATGTGACATCAGAGCTTCAAATTTTGACTGGCGCATGTACATTTTATAATATTTCATTTAAATATAAATGTGTTGTTTATAAAAATAAAGAATAAAAAAATTTTATTTTTACATTGAGTAGGAAAATGCCACTGTCTTCAACTAGCAGAAGCTATAAATACTTGTTGCATTTATTTCTTTCAGTTCTTCAAAATCTGGAAAAAAACGTTAGAGCAATAATAAAGAACAGGAGAGGCTTTTTATTATAGCCTCTTTCTAATCGAAATTTTTTTCCAAAACAAGTTGTGGTGCTATCTGTAAAAGGAAATATTCTTGGATACTGGATGATTAAACCACCTTGCACTTATAATGATAAACGCTACGACGTAAAAAAATGTAATAATTATAATACACTGGAAGGTCATGAGATCGAGTGGTAAGGTGGTGACGTAATTATGTATTTGTTAAAGTATGGTTGTTCAACTCTTTCTAAGAATCTCTAAAGAATCTCTGTGTATGGTTATGTTAAAAACAAACTTATTTGTGCTACATTAGCACGCCAAGTTTATAGCGTATCACAAATATGTCCCTGCTTAAAAAACTAGAAAACAGAAGCGCTTTTTCTATATGTTTTACACACGCACAAAGAAATTTTTAAAACAAGCTATTAATTTGTGCACTGCGTGAAGTATACTTACCCAAAGAATGGTTCATCAAGACTTATCCTTAAAATCCTCAATGCATGATAGTAATGCATGTTAAAGAGTATTTCCTAAGCTCAGACTACCACATTCCAAATTAAGAACTAATTAGAATATGATCAGTAGTTTCGATAATGATAAGATATAATTGCTAAAAATGACTTGTTTCTTTTTGTAGATAAAATATAACCAATAAATATTATAACTTAAACATTATAATTTTATTAAATTAACCTCATCAACACTTATTTTACATATCACTTGCCCAATTATAAATTTGTGAGTAAATACAAAGTAAGTTATTAAAATTTCAAATCTTGTATAGTTCAAGAAAAATCGTATCCCGTTTTTGCTAATAAAATAACTAGTTTCGCTATAAGAGACTTGCATCTTAGAGTAAAATAAAGCACCAAAGATCACGTCAAAAATGTATTTATTTAGCTAAAGCTTTAATGCTTAGTTTGTATAATAACTCGTGTGAAAACGTGCAAGCATACGTATGCTACTGCAAGAGATGGATCAATACAAAGAGGAACTCTCTCTTGCTTGGAAATTAATAATATACATTTTTATTTATATTCCTTTATTTTATTGACTTTAATAAATAAAAAACACTCTAAATTTGCTAATTTGAAGTTTAAAGAGCCGGTGTGGGGATGAGTGCCCGAGGGGCAAGATCCGGTTGTCCGGGTCGATTTGGCAGTCCCACTTCTGCCGTTAGCGTGTCTCTTCGAGGAAGAGAGGTTGAGAGAAAAGTTCTGTTTAATATAACAGAAAAAACTTTTTATTAAAACGTACCGTGTGGTGTCTACTAAGACACCAGAGATGAATCTAGGCAGAGAGCCAAAACGCAACTGACTTGCGGCGCAGCACAAGACGCCAGACCGGGACAAGAGAAAGAGAGAGGGGATAGCCCCCACACTGGCACAAAGGATATAGTGTGCTTTGTCAATTACCCGCAGAAAGCTAGATAAGATATGCGCAAGAACTGTCGGCAAATATGTATAATCGATTTTGCGCGAAGAGATGGGACAGATTACAGCGGCGAATTATTGGCAAGTTGGCTATAAAAGGCGCTGAGACGCAAGGAACCATATTCCTTTTTCAGCGAGCCTGAAACGTGGACACCCACTGCCTGTCCAGACCTGGAACTCTCCAGTGCACCGGGTATAACCACGACACGTACATGCCGAGAGTAAGAAGATAGGGTACGTTGGTCAAGATCATGAGCATCAGCGTGAGTATACCAGTGGGGTATTACTAATACTAACTGGTCTCTAATTGTACTTTTGGTGCATGACCGCTTAAAGCATGGTGACGACATATTCCCAAGTAGCTGAGGCACTAGAGATAGTGACGACGCTCTTTAGGTAAAGTACCTGGGTCGATTACTTGAGCTGTGCTCAAGACATCTAAGGGCCCCAAGGATTACCTAGCCCTACGTGACTTCTTCAGGATAGGCATAGAGTCCTGTACTAATAATCCATGAATGTTCTAATAATCCGCCATAGTCTGATCAAGTGGGTGTAGGAAAGAGTCAGCGCAAGAAAATTTGAAACTAAAATTGTATAATAAAGAAAAATTATTAAGAATCAGTACAGGAGAATTCAACTTGAAACTTAAATTATAGTTTATGTCAGAGGCCAAATTATAAAGCATTTGCAAAATCTTTTTTTTTTTTTGACAAATCAAATTAATGTGCTGGTTAGAATTTAACAAAAAATCCAAATAAATACAAGTAATAAATATAGCGATTGAAAAGGCAAGTTCCTTTTTAAAATAAAATTAAATAAATTGAAGAAATTGAAAAGATTTGTGTACTTATTTATTCTAACTTACCCCTCTACAGATGATTGCGAGTCCTAATACATTCTTTTAGTCTGTTTGAAAATGTAAAAGTCACTTAATTAGATATTTTAGTCAGATGTGGTCAACTTTGAAAATTAAAAACTGAATTTATTAAAAGTTTATTTTGTCTCATTTTATCTAGTTTCAGTTTTCAATATTCTACAAAATTAATTTATACAAGAATTTAAGTTTTCAGGTAAAACAACTGGTAGGCTAGGGCAAGTAGGAAAGCAAGGAAAAGGGAGAAAAGAGTTACAGGGACTAGGTAGTAAAGGGGTAAGGAAAATGAGGGGAAAGTAATTTAAAGCCGAGAGAGTGGCAGATTAGCTTGGGCTTGCGAGCGTACGTAAAGCTATTCTTGTTTGTTTTTACGCGAGGAGCATCGTTTGGAGTTTTCTGCTTTTCCTTGTTGATTGTTATGGCGTTTTCTTCTGGTGCAAGGACCAGAGAAGTTAAAGTGCCATACTGGTGACTGCTGGGATAGCAGGTGATGCCAGACACAAGGTCT
>NW_019379460.1:1106269-1126182 GCF_000648655.2 Copidosoma floridanum | reverse complement strand
TAATAGAGAGTTTTTTAAGTAACAATACTTTTATTACAATTTTTGAGAAGTTAAGGAATTGGAAAAAAATTTGCTCCTGAAATAATTAATTTATGTCTTAATTATATTTTTGTATTACATATATTTCTTATATTTGTGCTAACTATTTCTACGGCTTTTTTTAAAATCATAAAAGCTGTACCCTTGATGATCAAATCACTTTTTCATAATTTTTTGCTATTGTTTTCGACTTCTTAAAATACTTGCTTTAATCAAATGAAAGTCTAACAAATAAAATAAAATAATATTTTAACGTTTCATACATTACAAGTTAATCTCGAATCTTTAGAATCATCAATAAAAAATTTTCTTTCACAAATTGTACGATATCTTTGTTTTAATGATAGTAAGAACTTATATACTATAAATGAAACATTCTTAACTAAAAAATTTTTACAATCATAAAGTTTTTTGTTTCTTTAACTCTTTCCGGTAAAAAAAAAATTTAAACGTTTACATGATTTATCTTCTCATTATTAAATTAAGTTTATTTAAAAAAAATGCAATTATGTTTATTATCAACAAAATCTTTTGTAGTATTTTTTGGATGTATTTTGTGCGTCATCACCTCAAACAGTTTCCAGATTGAAAAACCAAGCATAAAACTGTTTTTATTCATGAGGAAACCTAACAAAGATTGCTTCTTTGAAAGTATTATTAATTTGAGAATCACGATTGATTAAGCCCATTGCAGTTGCAGTACCTTTAAACGTCTAGTATTTAATTGCTTTATAATTTTTCATGTCTTTAAAGAATGTTGCACAATTTTTAATATTTATAATAAGTTAAAAAACCGTTCTTCCTCGTTTGGAAATATTGTATTAAAGCTACCATTTGATAATCTTCATTACAATTTCTTTTTTCTCTCTAAATTACTTATTTGTTTTTGAAAATTCAACATTCAAAAATCTTTACATACTTTGTTGATTTTGCAAAATAAGCATGCTTGTTTACTAAACTTTAAGCTGTTAGTTGCGTTTGATCGTTTTATATTATTTTCAAAACTAATTTTATGGAATATGAAATTTCGTTTGTTTCTAAGGTGGGCAACTAAATTTACGACTATATGACTTCTAGCACAAATTTTAGATTTCTGTAGCCCTTAAGCTGCTTTCATTAGACCTACGTGTTGATTTGTATTTCGCGGCTGCTATCGTCTCAACCCCTCAGCCACTTGTACGGAGACCCGGCATACTGCCGCGGCTGCTCATCAGCGGTAAAAAAGGGAGAGAAGAAGAAAAACGCCTAGTCAGACCAGCATAGCCACCATCATATCTTTTTAAATCGACAGCACTGCCCTCATGTATAACTTTTACGTTGTTAACTCTGCTGAACTTAGCAGCCACGCATCAGCGTTTTGTATCGATCATTCATTTCGACAATAAATAAACGTAAATCAAACACTACTTATCTATCATCAATATAACTGATAATTTTATTAAATATGTCTTTTCCTTTGTCTTTTAATATTTTAATTTTAATGTATGCTCCGTCATTACCACTATAAATGTAGTCATAAATACATTTCATGCTCTGGACTGATGCACAACATTTTTCATTACTTTAACATTTATATTTCATTAATGAAAATTTATTATAAGGTACAATCGTTCAATTATCTACTAAAATTAAGTTTTTTTATCCAAGTTTTGTAAATGTAAGTAGTTGTTGCAACACTTCGGCCCGTTAAAGCAAACCCCCACCACTGAGATAGGGGTCTCCTTTGACGAAGCCAAAGTGTTGCATGTAAGTATTTGTGAGGTGGGAGTATGAAAAACTGTCGAGCGGAGGGGAGAACATGCGAAATCTAAACGTCACGGAAAGAGAGAGAGAGAGAAGCGTTAAGAGAGAGAGAGAGAGAGAGAGAGAGAGAGAGAGAGAGAGAGAGAGACATACGAAATCTTAGAGACGTGGAGAGCGATGATGTGTAATATAATAAGTATTCTATTACATACGAGGTATATTGCTTTTAAGCGCGCAAATTGATCTCGCAATTTGTCTCTTTGTATTAATTTAGTGAAAATGAACAAAGTCACACTAGGTATTTTAAATTTTATAAAAATTATCGAAATTCGTATAACTACAATTTATTAACAAACATTGTCAGTTACAAGAATTATTTTACACAGTTTTTATTTTATCACACATATTACAAATTAAGTATCATTTGTTATAACACATAATCATAATCAATGTACATTAAAAATTTACATAATACTTTACGGTTTCTATTATAATTTTTACATGTGACACTGTATGGGTTGTCCACAAAATTATTGATCAATTCCTTTATTGATGCTGCTGATACTACAGCTCTAATCTATTACCAGTAATGTTCTCGTAATATTCCAACCCCTCAGCATATATACTCATCCACTGGTTTTCTTCAAAATACACAAATATTAAATAAGGGTCATTCCGGGGTACTTCCACAGCATAGTTGTACGTGTACCACGTTAGATTTTCGTAAATTATTTCTCGCGGCCACATTACTTGCAAATCGGGGAATGAAACGACGTACCATTTATATATATATAAATGGTAATAGCAGTATTGATTTTCATACACGATCACTTCCATTAACACATTAATCACTGATGGTCTAGTAAACGGGTATTGCCGTGATCGCCGTAAATGCTGTAAGTGGAACAACTCCCGCACAGATGGTGGTATGTACGCTTCTTGAATTGCTGCCTGATCTTGATAACCACTCACAGTTGCACTTTTAGAGAGGTCTGTCGACTCAGTTGGAAGCATTTTAGTAACTGACTTTTTTTTCTCTAAGTTCGTAAATCCGTAAATCATTTTTTACACAATGTTGCAGTCTTCCTACCTTACACCCCTCCTTCCCATTACAGACATGTGCAAAAACGCTAGGTATGAAAATAATCGTACATACATATAAGATCAGAGGTAGATTGCGCGAGTAATAAGATCGTTTTTTAGCGAGCCACACGTCAACATAGCACATTGACACTCTATTAACAAAAGTCAGCACATTCCTAAAAGTAAGACGTCGGATACCCACTGTGTAGTATGAGGTAACACTTGTTTTATAACGGTTCTTCTTAAATTCTTGAGAAATCAAGGTGATGAATACTCTATACAAAATAATCAGCGCATTTCTAAAAAAAATAAGGAGGCGACTGATTATTATGTGATATAGAATTACTTTTGTTTTATAATTTTAAAAATGAAGTGTTTGGTTTATTATATACAAGAGTGAGCTTTTTTCTTGAAGTAAAGCAACGACTCACGGGGGAATAAGTCGACCAATCACAATTTCTTGCAAAAATATTATATTAACAGCAGAAGGAAGATGTTCAGCCCTCGGTATCGTTTCAACATTAACAATGGAACCTATTACGAAAGCTCATTTGATAAGCATGCTCAGATGTTTGCTACGCGTTGCACTCGTTCGTGAACCACACATTCGTACTATGTGTGTTAGTGCCTGGAGAAGCAATTTTCAATCATTATCGATCAATATATAACTCAAAAAATTGTATTTTCTTATCTCACATTGTCAAATAAAAACCATGAGTGACATGTTTAAACGTAGTCTTTTTAATAATACAGTCGTTCACGAAACTGTTGTAAAAGCTGTTCGAAAATTTGTCGATCGTAATCATCCATTGGCAAAAAATATCATGCACTGTTACCGTAAGTATACCTTAAAATTATTGCTTTTGTTTACTTTCAGTCATTAAAAATTAAGTTATACCTTGTGATAAGGCAAATTCATGATAATACACTTGGGGACGAATTACTTTTCAATGTTGATACAATCACGGAATGTACACCGATCACTATGAGTGGTAAGCAGACTGTATTACTATATTAATTGATCAGGTATAATTCTTACATTTTTACTTACACACGAAAATCCACAACCATCGACTAGTGGCTTAAATCGACCGATATACGAAGATATTAGTGGTGATGATGAAATACATTGAGATACGGAAGAAGCAAGCGAAAAAGAAGATTGTAGTAGTAGTAGTAGCAGTAGTAGCAGCGACAGTAGCGAGGATGATGGTAAATATTATTAGATGCATCTTTTTCTCTAGTTATTTTTAAATATTTAAAATGTTTTTTAAGAATTACCGTTGCAGAATTGCGAAGGGGAACGTCCACGTTTTATCATCGAAAACATAACAACTAGACGATATCGTCGATTTAATTATGAAGGACGAGAAATTGACGGTAGATTGGCGAGACCACCTCCAAATGTTAATATATACGAACGGCTTGACGATTGTATGAATGATTTACATAACCATTTAGTCAAAAAAAGTAATCCTGAAGACCTTATAGGTGTTACTATAAATTCTCAAATGTCTTATCACGGGCCATTGTGGATATCTTTTAGAACTACTCAAAATTTTATTGTTGAAAATTTATGGGATATTTTGTTTAATTCCGTCCAGAGTTTGAGTGACTTTAAAATCGATGACAGTTTGTCAATTAATTGTGCCATTATAAGTGGCATGAGTGAAATAGGACGTGTAGCCTTGACTGAGAACACCGTACGTAAAAAATCAATATTAATCATTAATAACATTCATTATTTTTGTTTACCACGAGCTCTAGCAGCAGCTTACGCTTACGTCATCTGGGTATAAATACGCACAGGTAGGCTACATAATTATTGGAACCTTATAAGACGCAATTACGGGCCCACTCAAAAGAGAGCTGCCGAAGAGCTTTTGCGATTGACAGAAATTTGAGTGCCTAATACAGGGTTTGGCCTCCCAAAAGTTCACGAGTTTTAAAATTTTTTTTCTAATCACAAGACAGCAATTGTCATTTAGTCGTTTCGAAATTTTGGGCGTGGTCATCGTCCCCTGTACGATGGAACTCGTTTAGTTTTAGAGACTCAAGGATAAATCGGTCATACGTTACGATTAATGTACTATGAAAACGCTGAGCACTACGAGCCTATACTGAGTATGATCGGTGCAAGCGGTAGTAGCAGATACTGTATACCGTGCAATAAGAGTTATTCACGTATCGAGGATCACAGATTCTCCGATAAATGCTACAACTGTATGCAACCTCCTCTTTGCGATGTGACGGGTCCATCAAAAAAGTGTGATTTTTGCCACAGATTATTTTTTAACTTTACGTGTTTTGAAAATCATTTTAAAAAACATTCGTATAATAAATCTTTTACCGTTTGCGAAAAAATAAAAATTTGCCTGTTATGTTGCAAAACTGTGCAAACATCAAACAAAAGACATCAACATCCATGCGGTATTTTTTTTGTTGCAATTGTTAAGAGTATTTACTCAAAAACATCAATGTTACATTCAACCGTTCAAATTGAACAGCAAACAACCTAATTTTTCAATATTATTCTACGATTTTGAAACGCAACGGACGACACCCATCGTGGGTGATGAGGAAAAAAGATCTACGAAGTAAATCTTTGTATTGTTCAACAAGTTTGTAATGCTTGTAGCAACGTACAAGATAATTTGATAAGCTGCGATTATTGCGGCATTCGAGAATATATTTTTCAAACTAATCCAATCAAACGGTTGGTAGATCTTGCTTCGGATCATCAAAAATATTTTGACAAGATCATTTGCATAGCTAACAATGCACAAGGATACGATGGTGAATTTATTTTTAAGTATATAGTGGAAAAACACGGCAACTGCGTTGTACTATCCGTTACCATAAGTGGATTATAAATAATAATAATGGAATTTGTGAAAATAAAATTTATTGATAATCTTAATTACTTTTATATGCTTTTGAGGGGCTTACCCTAGTCGTACGGACTGTTGGAAATTAAAAAAAGTATTTTTCCTCATTTTTTTTAACAAGCCCGAAAATTAATCGTACATAGGTCATCTACCGCCGCTCGACGTATATTCACCTGATAGCATGCATACAAAAGATCGAGATCAGTTTTTGAATGGTACAATAAACAAGTAGAAAATAATTATATATTTGACTTTAAAGTGAAATTATAAAATACTGTAGGCAAGACGTGAAAATTTGAAGATTAGCTAGATTACCTTTTCGAAAAACCTTTGAAAAATTTAAGGTAGACCCTTTTGGGGAATGCACAACCATCGCTTCGACCAGCATGCGTGTGTATAGAAAAAAATTTCTGAAAACAAATCTTACTGGTATAATACCACAAAAAAGTTACAGAATGGCTAAAAATTAATCTGAAATAGCTTTAAAATGGCTTTAATGGATAGAAAAATACGTTCTCCAGCGATTCATCGAACACGTTAGAACCTGCCAAGACAAACGCTTACCAGAAGGTATCCTTGTCGATGGATACTGTACTGCTCTAGATGGTGTGCATGATCATCGTGGAATGATATTACAATTTTAAGGTGGCTTTTGGCACGGCTGCCCATGGTGTTACCGAATAAACCGAGATACCATTTTGACGACTGAAGATACAATGAATGATAGATATGAGAAAACTTGCACGATGAACGAAAAGATAAGAATGTCAAATTATGAGTTAATAAAAAAATGGGAATGCGACTTTCACCGAGAAATACGTGAAAACGAAGAACTTTCAAATTTTATTCAAGAAAATGAAAATTATTGGAGTAGAAAACCATTGAATCCACGTGATGCATTTTTCGGTGGTCAAACAGGAAACACTGTAAAAATGTACGATCATCAGGATGGAGAAATAATTAAATACGTTGACGTATGCTCTTTGTATTCATGTATTTGCAAGTGAGGTATATTCCCCGTTGGTCATACAACGTTATACTCTAACGAAGGGAAGTGTAAAAAAATAAGATGTGACAATAATGTTATTTCCCAAGTGAACGGATTAATTATGTGTGATGTGCTACCACCTGAATATTTGTATCATCTTGTACTACCGGTGAAAATGCACAGTCAGCTTATTTTTCCTTTGTCCGTACGTGTTGTGAGAATATGTTTTAAGAACACTGTACCCACGGCGATGAAAGAGACCACATTCTAAGAGGTACGTGGGTATCCGAAAAAGTCAAGGGGGCTGTTTGCGTAGGTTATATCGTTAAAAATGTTTATGAAATATATCAAAATCAGGCAACAAAGTAGAATCAAGAAACAGACAAAGAAGGACTATTTGCACATTATATTAACGAGTTTTTAAACAAAAAACACTAGCTTCGGGTTATCCACCTATCTGCATATCTAATGAGCGAAAGGAGTTCTATATCGACGAGATCCCTAGAACTTAAGAAATAAATCTTGACAAAAATGAGATAAACCATCATGCTGGCTTAAGATCCGTTGAAAAATTATTACTCAATTTCTTGTAGGGTAAATTTAGTCAACGTGAAAATTTGACAATGACTGAGGTGGTGACGGTCCCAGAAAGATTAATGGAATTACTTACGAGTGCAGACATCGATGTAAATGGTGTTTTATCTGTCAACGATGATACATTGTACGTTAACTGAAATTATAAGACTGAGGCCTTGACATCATTACCATCAAGTAACGTTGTGGTTGCCGCTTTTGTGACAGCACAAGCATGCTTAGAGCTTTCCGAGTATCTGCATTTTCTAGGAGAACGTGCTCTCTATTACGACACGGATTCCATTTTTTATGTTTCCCTAAAAGGACTGGACGATTTACCCATTGGTACGACACTAGGCAGTTTTACTGACGAATTGGCCGATAAAGAAGTTGGCGCATACATTTCTTCGTTTTTATCCGGTGGACTACAGTTTTACGAATATAAGATTAAAAAACCCGACGGTAGTGAAGATTACGTTTGCAAAGTGAAAGGTATCAAATTTAATTACAGCAATAGTCAAAAGATAAATTTTGATACGATTCGTGAGCTTGTCATGACTAATATTACAGAAATAACATTGTCAAATTTTTCCATTCGTCGTACAATTTTTTACGATGTAGTGACTCAATCGCATATAAATACATGTCAACCAGTTCATAGTAAAAGATATTTTGACAGCATGACCATGAATTGTCCGTATGGTTACCAACGTGTTGTTGAAAACCGCTTATAAAAATCAAAAAAAAAAAAAAAAAAAAAAATACTTTTCCCAAATTAGTTTTCTGAATCAAAAAAAAATCGATACTGAGTCATTAACGATAATTAATCCAACTGCGAAAATTGGTCCTTTTCAGGACCAACACATTACTCATTTATACTAGGTTAAAGTGTGATTGATTACCTGATACTCGTATCAGTGTTGCGTCGGACGTTTCATGAAATATGGTACATATTTAAAAAAAGATGACATCAGCACATTTTTCACCACAAAACTTAAACCATAAATACAAAAATCATCCTTACGTACCGAAAAATGTATTTGATCACTTCATACTCGCGTCAGCGCATTCTTAAAATCGTTGCGATGAATGTTTGATAACTTGATACATACTTCAAAAACTGTGACATCAGCACATTCTTTACCACGAATCTTTAACTTTGAAGAAAAAATCATCTTAATGTCAGTTACTCGCGTGACTTCAACCTCAAAACTGCCACGAATAAGGAGGAAACTTCATAATAAGGTAATCTTGATCATGCCCAATAGGTGCTCCAACCGCCGCGTCGTTACAAGCCGATTGGTCGCCATCCATGAGCGATGGTGGGATGCAGCAGCGGCGGTGGTGGCGAAAAGAGCTTGGTTGGTAGTTGACCCGACGAAAGTAGCTCATTGGTTGTGCTAACCGCCTTTGCGCTAGCCTTTAAAAAGCGCTTGCGGTTTTGCGAATGGCCCGTGGAGGCCCCCACCGCAGTCAATCAGCTTTTCGACAGAGTTTAGTTGGGCAGTATGGATACTAGATGGTAACACCCGTAGACTTGTACACTGAGTGTACCCACAGGTTGCAGTAAAACCGTATTTGTCAGACAGTTTTTACGACACATTAACCGTATAAGTGATACTCGAATCGAGCGGGTAATTTTTTGTTATGGTGAGTGGCAGCCTGTTTACCACGATCTCGGGAGTAATATTGAGTTTCAAGAAGAATTAACCACAAAACAGTGATTGGGTGGATGATCATAGATTAAAACTGGTTATTATTGATGGTTTGATGCGCGAATCATCCGGTAGTAGCGGTATCGTCGACTTATTTACTAAAGGTAGTCATCATGATAATTTGAGCGTAGTTTTTATCATGCAAAATATATTTCATCAAAGTAAGGGTCACCGTGGTATATCGCTGAACTCGCAATACATTGTCATCTTTAGAAATTTACGAGATCGTGCGCAAATACAACATCTTTGGAGACAAGTGTGTCCGGAAAATCTTCGATTCTTGCAAGAAGCATACTTAGACCCTTCTTCCCGACCATTTGGTTACCTTTTCTTGGATTTCAAGAAAAACACACCAGATAATTGTCGATTTCGAACTTGTATTTTTCCGGATGACGAGTATCGGTACGTATACGTGGCTAAGAAACAGATGAAAGGAAGCGACACGGAGAATCATGTTCCAATCGTATCGTTGTAATGGCACCAGAGTCACGTTCCCCGTTTGGTCAAAAACACGTTGCCATTTTGAGAGCTCTTTATCATCTCGATACTGAACAACAGAGAGCTCTGCTGCACAAAGCAGATAGGACGCTCATCAAGCACATTTGCGAGTGTGTATTGAACATTCTCAAAGGAAGCGTTTCACTAACTGCGGCGCACAAAAAACGCTTGCATAGACACGCTAGCATTCTCAGAAAACTCGCGAACGCAGAAATTCATCCGTCGTCAAAGAAAAAATCATCGTACAACAAGGAGGAAGTTTCTTACCTGCTTTGTTGAGTCCACTTCTCGGAACAGTGTTGTCGATGCTGAAACAAACATGGAACACGTAAAAAAAAAAAGATTTTTCTGCCTCAAAAAAGCGTGGATCGATTGTGAAGCGCATTCCTTAATGATGATCTGAAGTCTGTGCAAACGCCTGGCACAACAATGAGTCGGCTCGACGCAGAAATGAATGACATCTTGAACTTACCGTATACCGATGAGCGAAAAAAATGGAAAGAATACCAACAAAATTTACAACGATATTTGCACCTTAGGGAATTAGACAGTGGAAGAAAACGACATGCTGACACAATCACGGAGAACATTAAGGTATCGCAAGATAACGATCCCTTTGACGACAACGTCAACGAGGACGAAGAAAAGCGTAAAGAGGAGGAAAAGCAGGATACCGAGATTATCGAAAGCGTATCAAAAAAGTTTCGTCAAAAAGCTGCACTTATCATACGATGATTGCGCGCTGCTGGTAACTTTGAGTGGAGCAATGAACATACTGTCATCATAGGTGGCGTTTGCATACTACAGTCGAACATTGTCGATCTGGTCAACGATGCCTTGAGGAACAGGAAAAAATGCACACCGGTGGGCTCGAGGTAAAGGACGCTCTTAAGAATTTTTCGTTAGCTGAAAGGGATTTCGTAAAAAATTTAGTCTCTGGGTGAGAGGTAATTATTTAAAAGATATAAAATAAAGGACGAATCTCACGTTGTTTTGTCTAGCAACAGTAGCATGCAGTATCATCCTGAAAATACTACTGCTCACTACGTGACAAGATTACCTCAACAAATTAGTTTGCAAGGTCAACGGAGTCTTGGTATAATAGAGATTCAGTTACCTTCGACGTTTCAACATGCGATAAAAGATAACGAAAGAAAAATTACCGTAAAATGCATACCACGACTACACAATAACGTACACACAGAACGTCCTGTGATTCATGTAGATAATTACATACGACCCGGTCTATACACAAATATCGAAGAAATGATACAAGAAATCAATTGTTTTGATACTACATGAGATCACGTGGTTTTCAGTTTGGAAAGAGGCGGTTACGTAGTGGCTAAGTTAGTCTGTTCCAAAACAGCTCGCAGTGAAAACATGTATCACTATTTACTATTGTCCGAAAAATTACGTAAAATCTTGGGCTTTAAAAGTGCAACGAGTCTTTTCTTGAAAAATAATGAAATTCCATCCATTCATCCAGCAAATCTTGCCAATGCTTTACCGTCAATTCTCATGATTTACAGTGACATCTGTGAACCATGCATTGTAGGAGACGTTTAATCACGTTTGTTGCGGGTGGTTTCCTTGAATCTTCAAGGTTACGCGTACGGTTGTGTCAAAAATAAAATTTTCTTACCACCTATGTATATACCATTATTGTTTAACTCCTTTCACAATATCGAAATCGATATAAGGGACCCGATTGGTACCCCCATACCATTTGACTTTGGGAAGCTGATGGTAACGCTTCACTTTGAGCGAATCGATTAAAAATTATGGATCGTTACAAGGACTACTTTATTGCACAAAGTGGTGGTGGTGGTGGAAGTCTGACCACAATTCATGGAAACAGTGGAGGAGGTGTTGGGCGCATTTACGTTGGGACTCCCTATCAACGAGGGCATGGAGGTATCGGATCGTTTCTTGCTGGAGTATTCCGACGAGTTTTACCACTTATTAAATGAGGTGCCAAAGCTGTTGGCGAAGAAACTGTTCGTGCAGGTATGAACATTATGTCGAACGTCACTGCTAAAAATATACCTTTCAAAGAGACATTCCACACTCGTTTGATGGAGTCTGGTAATGCGCTGAAGAGAAAAGCCGAGTAAAAATTAGACAAGCTTATGGCAGGTTTGGGATATGAACTTGGACGACTCGACGAACCATTTCAGTTGCAATTGCTTTGTAGAACTGTGCAGTCAAGGTGTGGTTGGCGTAAGAGTAAAAAGAAAAAACTAAGAAAACGCGTAAGCAAGATAAAAAGAAGAAAAAGAAAGCAATAATAAGAAAAAAGAAGAAGGGACATAGAACTGCAAGAGATATTTTTGAAAGTTAAATTTTAAAAAATGGCTTTTTTACACAGTCACGCATGCGAGTGCTTAAAGTCTGTGCTTCTTTCGTTTGATACTCCACCGACTCAAACAACTATCGAGCGATTGCACTGGACTCAATACAAGCCGATTTCATCGCTCACGGATGATTCACCGATCGAGTTTGTCGTACCAGGTAATGGTGACGAATACATCGATCTCGCACACACGATGCTCAGTCTCCGTATCAAGTTGGCCGTCAATGAAGATAAAAAATTGAACACTGACGTATCATCTAAAATTTCAAAGACGGGACCAATCAATAATTTTATGCATTTGTTGTTCAATCAAATCAATGTGTTTTTCAATCAGAAACCTGTGTCGCCTCCTAACAACGCGTACGCTTACAGAGCGTATTTGGAAACTGTATTGAATTACGGTTCTGTGGCAAAATCATATCATTTAACAAGTGCATTATGGTGCGATGATACGGCGACAAAGATGGACGATGTGTTTAATGCCAACGCGGGCCTTGTCAAGCGATATACACTACTACCAGCAAAGAAATCGATTGATCTGATTGGTCATCTTCATTGTGATGTATACAATCAGAAAACATTTCTTATCAATGGCGTCGAGGTGAGAATGCAATTAGTAAGATCTCGCGATACATTTTGTCTTATAGACACCTTAAACACTTGGTTTCCATTCGTATCGAAGAAGAAAATTTTTTAGTGAGACGCGTTAAAATAAGCCCATCTGTTTTATTAGCCCACACCAAAGCTCTGTCAAAGAGTACAGCAAAATTTCCGCTCACGCGTGTCGCAGTAAAAGCTGTGACGGTGCATAGTGGCATTTATGGCGAAACTTTAGATAATATTATTTTAAGCCAGTGACCTAAGTGGATCCTTGTGGGTTTCGTTAAAAATCAAGCTTACAATGGTTATTGTAGTATGAATCCGTTTAATTTTCATCATTTTAATATAAATTTTCTTCGTTTGTACATTGACGGTGTTCAAGTTCCTTCCAAACCATTACAGCCAGACTTTAAAACAAATAATTCATATGTAGATGCTTATCATACCTTGTTTTCGGGCACGGGCGTTTACTTTGTCAATGAAGGAAACCACATTGATCGCGAGTCTTATCTCAACAGTTACTGTCTCTTTGCTTTCGATTTAACACCGGATTTATATCGGCCAACGAATGTTCTCACTGGAACCTAATTAAACACGGCAGTGTTAGATTGGATGTTCGATTCTCTGACGCTCCAACTTCGACTGTTAATTGAATAGTGTGTGCCAAGTACCAGAGTATTCTCGAAATCGATGCGTCACGTCAAATCATGGTTGACTCTAGCGGTTAGATTTTGCCACTAACTACACATATTATACTTACACTCAATACTCGAACACGTCAATCGTTTCTCGGGTTAGTTGCTGCTGGTACGCTCAATCATCTACAAATTGCAATGGAGCTCGTAGTTGACATTTAGTATTTCAAGGTGAAAAAAGACGTAACGGTGCCGTAAGAAGTTGCTATCGTTGCTTTGAACAATGACTTTTCCGCACATTGGGTAGTTACACCTCCTTGTCGTTTGCAAAAATGGAGTAAGGAGGCACAACGACAAAATGTTTGGTTGTCCGAACATTATCATGGAGTTGATTTCTTTGAGGGTGAAGTACTTTAGAAGCAATTTTTAAAATTTTGAATGATATTGGAATAAGTGCGAGAAAAATTTACGTCAGAGGTTGCGAAAAATAGTACGATTTACATAAAAGCTTTTTGTCAAGTAATGAATTTAAATATTGTGTAACAAAAGTATTGTATGCATTACGAATTAAAACTTAATCATTCAAAATATCGGCGTGTCTTAAATAATGCTCATAAACTGAATTCTTGGCTCTGCAAACGTAATGGACAGCCTACAGATACTGCAGATCCTGTCGCAAATGCAAATCACAACGCATACCACCGGTGTGTTCCAGCCGATCAGATCCCACGGGTGTGGACGAAACCGACAGCACTCGTCATTAGCACAGATGATCACACAAAACCAGGTATGCATTGGGCTGCTATATACGTTGATGCACATTCCAATGGTTTATATTTCGATAGCTATGGTATTTAACCTTATGTACTGCATCACATTAATCAATTTCGTAAAAATTGTAAGAAACTGCGTTGGAATGTCAAACAGTTACAAAGCATATCTTCAAACGTATGTGGCCAGTTTTGTTTGATGTTTTTGTTTTACATGAGTAACGGCTTAGGTTTTCAAAAATATCTCGACAACTTTTCCGCTGACTTAAAAAAGAATGACGAAATTTCCAGACGTTTTATGTCATTTAGATGGAGTGAAAAAAATTTAAGAAGCTTGGTGTCGGGTGGCAGCGGTTATCTGGTAAAATGTTTACAAAAAAGTTGCAGTAAAATGTCTTTGATGTAAGTTCATCCATGAATATACTTGTAGTTTGCGCATTCTTGAACATCTAGTGACAGATACTAATGTTACATTATTATGAATTCCAAAAATAAACAATGTCAGCGTTTTGCGATCCTACCTCTGAATGTTTATAGTTTGTAAAAAATTTCATATGCAGCGTTTTTCTATCGACACGCGATACATGATCATACTTGTTTTAATTAACGTTATCCTAAATGTGCTGTCGACGCAATTTTTCATGCTGAAACGTGACTTACCACCTCCAAACGTTTTTCACACTGTCTCTTTCGAGTTACAACTAGTATAAAAAAGTCGGATTAGTCGTTTGTCTCTGCCTGCTCGTCATATCGTCAATACAATTTAACAGAAAAATGGAGTTCCAGAAAAAGAGGGTTAAGGCGTCGGTAGCAATCGATCTTTCAAGCGCAAAGCAGTACTGACAGTCACCTCCGCAGATTTTTTGCAAACTTTATGGGTTGAACAAATTATTTGGCAAAAAAGTCGTAGTTGGTTTGGAATATAAGAAATTACTTGACAACGATTTGGAACCTGTAGATCGTCTATTAGGCACAGATTTTGAAGGGATTCCTTTCAAAATTTCGGATTTGAACAAATTCAAATTGGCGTTTACAGACATTGAGGAGTGTTTTTCTACAGACGACAGCAACTTGCAAGACATCAAAATTTATGGCATCAACTGGTCCCTAAAGCTTACTGTAAGTTATAACGACAAAGCTATTGAGCTTGAAGGACGAAAAAAAGGTATGAGTGGTAGTGTTGCGAAGCAATATCGTCGTAGTTTAGTTCTTAAAAAGGTGACCTTTGATTATTTAAGCGAATTTATTGTCAAATTCATTGATTGTAATTTACGTGTATTGAGTGATTTGTCGGATTTGATACCTACTGTTGTGCAGAAATTTGTAGATTATATTTCAGTAAAAGGTATTGATATGTATGAAGCGCAAATCGATTATCATAGACTGGATATTGTAAAGAAAATTGTAAAAGATATGAATGATTCAGTTTTAAAGAGTGTGCATGAAAAAGTCCTGTCTACAGATACGACGAAATGCAAATATTTAAATAAAGAATCTGTATGCGATCTTACATACAATATTGCGTCATTTCATACAACTGCACTTGTGAAGGCTTTGAATTCTAAAATAAATTAATAAACGTATGGACCTTTGTTGTTACTTACCTAAAATTCACACCACATTCTTATAAATCACAGTTTATTTTGATGTCATGAAAAAAATTAAAATAGATTTTGGACCCTTTATATTGGAGGTACCTATTAATATTATAAAAAGAATACCCATACTAAACGAGAGAGAGGATTTTTAACCTCTCTAGTAACTCAAAAGTGGGGGATCCCTCTCTTCTGGTGGGGTCATGTCCCCCACCCCGCATACCTCATCTTTGTTCGTTATGAAAAGCTTCTACGTAGGTGGTGGGGGTTTTTTGTGACGGGCCAAAGTGTTGCAACTACTAACGTATTTATTACATATATTATCAATTTATTTATATTGCAGGTAACCGTTTGTTTAAAATGTAGTTCGAAATGTAGTACGTTTGTAATAGTTTCCTGAAAATATTATGTACACTTTTGATGAGGATAAACCGTACGAGGACTGTAGTATCTATGAAGGCCATGAAGCACGTGTTTAATGAATAATTTTGTAAGTTCATCATAACCTAAGGAAATTTCAGCAGAAGTAAGTGAATTAATTTGTTCATGCATAGTATTTTTTTAACAGGATGTAGAGTTATTCAAATATATGCACAAGGTAGACTACGTGCCTTAAAGTAAATTATATAACTGTGAGCTAATACTTGACCAAAAATATAGTTTTTAATATTATCTGAAACTGAAAGTGGTTTAAAATAATTTAAATAATTTAACAGTTTAATTTGAGACGTCATATGGTCTTGTGTTTTTTTGAATATGTGGATAAAACTTACATTATTTTTTTCTAACTGACAATAATATGTTTCTTTAATGAAAAGTTCCGGTGTGACAAATTTTTTTATTATAGCTATTCCATCTAGATAGTGTTCCGGCATACATATGGATTTCCACTATATTTAGATATTAGTATGAAAAGATTTCCAATTATGTTTCTATCGCTTAAAATTTTGGAAATACTCGATGCTCCATTAGTGATTGCATCTAATAACCCTTAACAAAATTCATTTTTAAAACTTTTCCAACTGTATAACAAATAATTAAAACGGATGTATCTAGTTACGATGTAAGAATGTATAAAAAATCATTGAGTTGATTATTCTTCATATTACAATAGATTAGAATTCTCGTAATCTGGCAAATTTCTTAGAGTATAAACATAGATAAAATTTTTTTGGAAGTCCCGAGCCCGGAACAAAAATAGCAACACATACTGATAATAATTAATGACAGTACATGCTGCTGTTAATGTTTTGTTCAATGGATATTTTAATGAAAATTCGGTGTAAATTTTTGTTTTTTTTGCCTAGTGGATATTTCTTCACTATGTTTGTCAAAGATCAGATATGATCTTTAATACGATTATAGTTTTTCTTAAAATTAATAGTCAATCGATAGCAATATCGGCATAAAAATAAATTCTTACTCGTAGGGCTCTGATTCTCTTTGCGCTCTACATGCCAACCCCTCTTTCTATTATTCCAATTTAATAGGAAATATAATAAAGCTTCTTATTTTTTTTTTTTTTTTACCATCTTTCAGTAAAAAGTAACCTCATCCAGAACTTTTCTAAAATAATAAGAGAAATGCAACCCTTTATTGAAAATAATAATAACAACAGGAAAATATGTCCTGATATTAATTTTATTTACACGTGTATGCATATACTTAATATGTGGGTATATTTAATAAAAGAATGTGAATGCTATTTGTTTCAGTATTTTTCTTACAACAGGTTCTTTCAAGATTATTCTTGAAATCCCACTGTTGTTATTATTACACCTATATAAATTTCAAATTATTCAACATATGTGTATGTCATGTCGCTTTCTTACATGTATTAAATGGGAAAATTTATATGCCTATGTATAAATAATCACAACAAAAATAGTCAGTGCACCTGTCCATTTGCCTTATGGGTGATGTAAAAAAATAGGTAAAGAAGTTGTTTAGTTTTTTAAAAATTTTATTCAAGTTAATATGAATTATAATGTTCCAGGTGATAATATATATTAATTCGTACAATTTCGGACGACGTCAGGCACCAACAAAACTAAAAGATATAGTTACAGTGAAATTAAGTATTTTAGATGTTTTGAAATATACAAAAGAATCAACTCAACGGAAAATGGTATTTTTTTTTGTACTTTATGGTGGGCATTAAAAAATATAAGTATTGAACGTTTTAAAAAAAAAGTTAGGGGAGGGGATGTAGTCATATCCACTAAAGTAAGTATGTAATTAAAAAGAATTAAACGTTATGTAATTAAATGGAGCATCTAGATTTTTCACTCCATGTTCTACCATTGCTTACAAAGTTTTTATTTATAATTAAATTTACTTTCATTTAGACAGAAGCTGATAAAACAAAAGAAACACAAATAAAAATTATTGAACAGGAGAGAATTAGCTTATGTTGACCCTGTCATGAAATAATGCCACAAAAAATTCTAAGCCAACAAAAGTATGTCTTGGGGGGAGGAGAGCTGTGGAATAAAAAAACTCATATTTACCCTATGATAAAGTATCTTTACAATACATTCCAAATTTTTATGAGGGTATGGGGGGGGGGGTGAGAAAATGATGCTATGTGTCCTTTTCTATGATGAATTTTGATAAAACAATTCCAACTTTTTGAAGAGGGCTGAGAGGGCCTGTCAAAGAGATACCTAAAAATCTGAAGCAGCGTGTAGGGAACAGATGTGGAGGGCTTAACACATTTGTTTCTCTGTAAAAATCATGGAGAAATGTAGATTATTTTCCGTTTTTGTGTGGCGGAGGGCGTTAGGGGATGATCGGAGAAATAAGTGGCTTCAAAAAACAGGATAACTATGACGTTTTTTAAAAATCTCCCTGATTTTGACTTAGCTTACTTTTTGTTTAAGTTCCAACCATTGGCAAATTTTCTCCTTTTAATGAAACTATAATAGGAATGAGTAAAATGTAATAAAATAAACCTACTGCCTTAATCTTTCTACAGAGGTGTCTATTTTAAGCCTCTAGAAGATAAGACTATTTTGGTTTGATCACACTCTTCGTGAAAAACCAGCAATTGCAAAACTTTTTCTCAAACATGGATACATCTAACAGTACAATTATTATTAATGACAAAATATGATTGGGTATATGAAAAGGCTTATAACAATGAGCCTTCCTAATAAGGCAATAATTTAATGATTTGCATTATTGAAAGCCTTACTCGAATTTTTAGTCGTATTCGTATCGTATTATACAAAAACAAATTTAAAAAAAAAGTTTCTTACATACTTTATTACTAATATTATTAAGAAAATTAATAGAAAAGGTTGCTAAAAGCTGTTAGGGTACCACAGTAAAAAAAATTTAAGTTAGAATAACAAAAACGACATTTGCACACATTTACCGTGTAATTTATACATATATGTATGTGTTACCAGCAAATCGTATTCACTCAAAATTATTCATGTATGCATTAGTTTATTTTTAAACTTAAAGTCTTATTGTAGTTTGTTAATAAAATAATGTGTGTACATGTTCATGTGTAGGAGTTCACGAGTTAGTAGAGTGTTATCCAGATTTTACAAAAAGGGTGTGGTGGGATGTAGAGGTTATCTGTAGGGGTAAGGAAAAATTTGGTGTGGGGTGGTGGTGGTATGTGGTGGTACTGCAGGACTGTGAGGATTGTGGAAATAGTTAGGGGTGAGATCAAAAAGTAAGCTAAGTAAAACTAAGGAAGGAAGCGACAGAATCTTACTTTTTTGTAACAGGGGCGTTGGGAGCCAACGAGACTCTGCGGTAGTTGCAAGAAACTTGTGAGGAGCTGTGTTGGGTATTAAGGAATTAACGTAGAATACCTTACAAAAAAAACTTGATAACATAGATATTTATAAATAAGTATAAGTGTAGAACTTCGAGAATCAAAACCAGATAAAATGTATGTACTTGTAAAACAACTGTTTACAGATACATGTGTGTATTAATACACGACACGCAGAAGAGCGGCGTTGGCTCAGTGGTAAGTGTGCTTGTTACTGATACAACGCAGTTCTAGGGGTCGTGGGTTCGATTCCGGGTGAATGCAGATTTTTTTCAAAAACTGTTTTCATCGGGAAAAGTTCCTATGAAACCCCGGCTGTTTCGGGGCGGGTTTTTCCGTGGAATTTTCCTTCAGAGTAATTCCAGGGTTTTTTCCTTGCCCCACAGGTCTTCGGGCCTGGGTAAATGCGAAACAGTGTTAGGGCTATAGGTAGGGATTAGCGGACCCGATGCCAGGCGTCGGGCAGGGATCGCTGGCCTTACCGGCGAGGAGTGGCCCCTGAAACAACGGGGCTTCTCCGGGGATGCTAATTAGCCTGGATCCGATGCTTCGGCAGAGAGCGCCGGCTTAACCGGCGAGGAGTGGACGTCCTGGAATAATGGAGTCTTCTCCGGGGAAAGGCTACACAGTGGTGAGT
>NW_019379460.1:1095441-1106072 GCF_000648655.2 Copidosoma floridanum | reverse complement strand
GTCCTTTCTGACGTCTCGATAATTAAAAAATTAAAAAAAAAAATACACGACACGCACATTTATTAATATTAGGATGCATTAATAACTGTAAGGTCTCTGTCAGGTTCTCTAAAAATAGGGGCTGTGGGAGTGGTGGGAGGTTTCAACGAAAACCATGATTTGTTATTTGTATTGTCTTAACTCGTTTATTTTAAAAAATTCGTTTGTAAACTCGATGTAATAAATCTAATTTAATTTAGCGATAAGGAAATTTTTTATTTTATTGAAGTTCAATAATAAAGTGAATGAAAAATAAAATCAAATGCATACGTATGTAAAAAAATGTATACACATAGATGTATGCATACATATACATTACGCCCACACATGTATACAAATCATGGTCATTGAAGATCAGTACAGTCTCTATCAAGTTGTCCAAAACTAGCTTAGGGGGCGATATGTGAAATTTAAATGTTTAAAAAAATGCGTGAGAAGCCGTGAGGGTACGTGGCAGGTCTGCGGAGAACGATATGGGGGTTGGACAACAATGGTGATGTGTCTAATAAAGGGAGAAAATGTCGGAATTTTACCTTACTATATGGGAGAGTGGTGGGGTCCGAGTAGGAATCTATGGGGAATCGTGTGGTATTCTCGACACATTTAGGAATTGTATGGTATTCTCTACAAAAAATATTAGTACTTAAGATGCTCGTCTTTTACTACTAACAACATAGATAGCAAAATTAAAAAAAAATCAAAAAGTTGTATATACATTTCTAGATTTAGCTGAGGCCTTCAATACGGTTAGTCACAAAATTTTATATGTATTCCACACGTAGTCACTCTATCCATTATTTATCTACTGAATAAATTACTAAATGGCACCATAGTTTCTTATGCTCATGATACAATTAGCTTTTACTAAATACGTAAAACGGCTTTCTTTTTACTTTGGGTTCTCACTTAGACAGTGCTCTTGTTACGCCCAAATTTAAAAATTGTGGGTAGAGCTTATAGGTTCGCTCTACAAACAAATGAACTCAATTTTTGGTCATCAAACACTAGCCATTAATCAAAGGCCTTTTTTTCTTTTACTCACAGAATACTTTTCTTTTAAATTACTTATTGTTAAATCTTTTATAACTTTTACGTTTAGGTAATTATTATTTATTGGTTAGGAACTTTTCTGTTAGATTTTTTAACCAAGATTCTTTATTTCTGTCACCATCATTCTTGGTTGAGAGTTTTTAATATTTTACATCAGTAGTAAATTTTCTAATGGTAGGCTTATGAGACATGTTGATCTTTTTCAGTAAGTTGATTTTTATACATTAGAGAATCTTACAACATTGATGATCTTTTAATTTCTGCCTAAGTTCGTTTTTCTTTCCATTCTTTAGCGAGTCTCTTCTCAAATTTTCTCTACTCTGCTTGTCTTCGCTTATTCTCTTCTTCTTCTCTGGTCAAACTTCTCTGACCGTTCTCTATGGTGGTTAACAGATAAGTTAAGCTTGTAGTATTATGCATTGGATTTTATAGCCTTACATAAGGTTTTTAACATATCCACTCATTAGACTGTACTGTACAATACAATCGTATAAAATTAAGCAATAGGCTGATGTATTATCAGGAAAACTGTCGTGAGATTCAAATTTTAATCGCACATCTACGGGAGCACTCTTTAACAACTCGTTCTTTTTAGAGCAGTCAAGGATTATTGAAAGTACATCATGTTGAAATTGATATTTGCAAAGGTGCACAATCTTTACCATGATTTTAATTCTGAAAGTTTGTATACATGTCTTGTGACAATGCAAATCGATTGTTTGTTATATTGATATTAAAATTTCTATCAGGATAATATTGTAAATTGAAATACATTTTTAAATTTCTTATACAGCAATGATCAAACTGGCATTTACATCTCTCTGATTTTTACGATTTGTAGGAAAGTCAAATATAACGTAGCGTGGCTTTTCCAACTTATTGGACGTCTTGACAGTCCAAATATGTTTAGATGTGGAGGGTAAAAGTAGATATTCATAAATTTCACAAGTTTAATAGCTTATTGATACAAATGTATCTATTTGCAAATAATTAAATAGACGAATTTTCTGACATTACAATGTAGGGCAAGAGCCATTCTAGTTTTAACCTTAATATCTTGAAGTCTTCCCAAGTTGTCAGGTTCTACAGCAAGACTTGCAGCTTATAAAACTGCATTCAAATAATTTTCAGATCTTGTAAGTATAAGCTTATGCTTAAAATTAACAGCTATTTTATGATAGTCTTCAGCAAAACCAAAAACCATATCGAGAGGAATCAAGAGATCAAAGTAGCCATTATTATTAATTAGATAAGGTTGATTTAAAATACATAGACAATCAGCATTTTTAGTTAATACGTCTTGATTAGGATTGAGCGTCAGCCAGTTTTTAGTGAGAGTTGTTGAACCTACATTTTTATACTTATCTCTATAGCATTCATATCGTACCTTATTTCTTAGAATAAATATAGGATAACTTTGTGTACTAATTCAGTATTTGCAACCGTTGCATTGCCATCTTCTTTGACTAATCTTTCATAAATATGTTTGGAACTGCGAGGTGGAAGCAGGCATAGGTCTTGATGTTGAATTAACATACGAATTTTATCCCTATTATTTTATATTAATGATGCATATGATTGATGAGCATGAATTTCATCGTGTGAGATAGACTCATTAAACGTTACGGGAAACTAAATGCTTAAAATGTCATCCATCTTTAAGGTAATGAATTTGAGCGTTTGTTAACACTTTTCATTTTCATGCTAAGACTTTTAAGAAACTGTATGTTTTGATTTGTTAACTTTTGACGCTTTCGCTGTCCTTTCTGACGTCTCGATAATTGGAAAGCTTGCTGCTAACTGAATCCAGAGGTACATGGCAAGTTTATATACTTTTTTTGTTTATAAATGATACCCATTACCACAAAGATTTAATATGTTATCTTATCGTTATAACTTCTACACGAAAATCTATTTAACTACCATCTTCATAAACTACGCGTAGTTGTATGTGATCTATGATTTTTTTAATGACAGGAAAGTAGATTATTTGTGATGGAACTTCTATAAATTTATATTCTGATAGTACTAAAGGAAAAAATTCATGACTGACATGAACTTTTTCTATTTATACAAACTTTACTAGTTATACTGAGCTCAACTCGTCCTGCAATAATCTTAAGAATGGATACAAGTTAGCCTGAGCCATGAGTCAAGTTATCTTCCAGTACTTGTTCAGTAAAACCCAGTAATCACCTTATAGACTCTTTTGATCTGAAATCAATAGAATGACTACACCTAATAACACTACGAAGCGTATTATTATTTGACTTGATACTGATACTTATACCTTCTGGTTATAACACATCGACTAAAAATAACTTCATATCTTGAATTTAATAACTGCTAGTTAAAATAACTACCACTTAAAGACCTACGTAAGATTTATTGTTATATACATTTATGTTAGCAATTGAATTGAACGTTAGGAGTTTTACTCAGCCGAAGACATACTTGTGTTTTGGTGATAATTTAATCGGTGAAAAATATTGTGCCTCTAAGGTAGAAAAAGTACCAGACAAACTATTTGTTGATGTTTTCTTCATGACTGTCAATGTAAAACTGAGCTTTTTTTAAGTATTTTAAGTCCTTGTATATATTTTGACAAAAACTTTAAGCACAAATGACCAACCTCGTAAAAGATCTATTTTTGATATTGTTTGTTATCATACTGAACTGTATCAACACCTCAATACAACATCAAATCAATAGGTGGTTGCATATCTCTAAAACTGTCATCATAAACCACATTTTGGCCATATTTTCGATGCACTATCCAAAGAATTCCAGATCAACTCTTATCATCAATAGTTACTACAGCAGTTTCACAATACCATGGTCTATAACTTGACAATTCATTTTGCATAAATACTCCACGAAAAAATAAAATTTTTTTTAATCTAAGAAAATTTCATTAAATCTACATTTATTAAAGATCTTTGAGGTAGTTTAACTTTTTGAGACATTTTTTTTTTTGAGACCTTTACCAAATGGTTTATATATATTCCTAATCCAGTTTTATGAGGCTTAAAATGGAGACCTTTTTCTAATTCGATAGCTTTCATAGTTTTAATATGTCTTTGATTTTCTTTTAATTGTTTTTTTGCAGACTTAGCCACATTCACACTATTATAATTTCTGCAATATCACTTGTCAAAGCAACAGTTGCATTCAAGCCGAAAAATAAGTCAATCAGAGGTAAAGTCTCACCAATTCGAGCAAGTAGGCTTAAAATACGAGAAATTTTAGTACTTTTTTTACCACCACACTTTTTTAATGTATTGCGAGCACCTTTTAAAGTACTACTAATCACTTTACGAGCATTTTTGCTCTTAGTATTCGTTTAATGCAAGGCAGCCTTAATAACTGCATATATATAAGTTTTTAGTTTCTTATTTATACGGTTCTCCTTTTTTGAAACTTTTTTCTTTTTCTGCTCCAAACCCATACCTAATTTACTTTTAAGTTTCATTGCACCTGTTACCACAACAGCAGTTGTTTTTTCACCAATACTCAAATCTAAAGCTCTTACCAAGCTTTATCATGCTTTTACCAAGATCTCTCAGCTAAAATTTTATTTGCTTTGTCACTGGTCTTAAAACCGTATCGACTTCTCAAATAAGCTATATCAGTTTATCCTAATGGACTAAAGTCCTGAAAAATAAGCGCATATTCAAAGCCACTAAATCAACCAAAATATAAATATTTAAAAGAGCTATTGGAACCTAAAGATGATGTAAAGTACTTACCACTCAGTGGGCATGAAGCAGTAGTCTCACCGGATGATGCTTTACCAAATCCTATTATTGTTGTCAATGATATAGTTTGTGAAAAATAGAATAACGTAAAGAGCTTTATGAATGAAGATGCTGATGTAATATATAAAACTATTCAATATATAACTAAAAATGTTTAAATCAATGAAAACTCATTTACGAACTCATATTTGCAAATTACTGATCATGGTCAAAAAAAGTTATTGGATTTGATGTATAGAATACAAAAAGAAAACAAAACATAACTCAGGAATTAACCAATAAATTTGGATCATAATTAAATTATGAAAGATAAATTCAAATTTCCAATGACTGGCAGATTAAAGCTACTAATTAATAAATATCTAGATACAACTCTAGTTTCTATTAAAACAGGAGGATCATTTTTACCACAATACAAAATTGTTCGAAAAGTGTAGAATATAGATAACGTGCACTAGGACAATCCTAACAAATTTGTGGATCGCTTACAATTGCTCACAGCTGAAAGATCGGCAGAAAATCCAAGTAATGACAATGAAATAGTATTAAGTATTGAAGAGATGCGAGATGCAGGGTATATATATTAACGTATGCAGTCATTTGTTTCAGTATCGTAATGAGTGTTGACGTATTGACATTTAGCATATGGAACAAGTTGTTGAGGAGCTCCACAAGGCCGCTAGACGTTATTATCATCATCAAAAATTTGACATGCGTGACTAAAACAAGACTTCGCAAGCAGACTTTGTTGAGGTGCATCCTTACCCTAGTAAGAACAAAGGTTATAGGTACATACTTACTGTAATCGATTTTTTTTAAAGTATGCATGGGCTGTACCAATAAAAAAAAGACTGGTGAAATAACGTTAGCAGCAATGCCAGTAAACTTGCAAACTGACCATGGCAAGGAATTCTACAATTTAAAGTTTCAAAATCTAATGCAAAAATACAAAGTAAACTTACACTTAACTTACAGCAACCTCGAAGCATCTTCAGGCGAACAATTCAATCATACTTTAAAAGATCTGATGTGCAGACATTTTAGCTTACAAGGCAATAACAAGTAATTTCATATTTTAAAAACGTAAATTTGATTACATAATATTAAAAAACATCGAATAATGGATATAAAACCAAAAGACGTACCTGCTGAAAACGAAATTTAAGTCCTGAGAAAATTGAAAAAAAATTATGAAAAAAAGTTAGTGATAGAGTACGCGTAAGAAAGATAAGACAGGCATTTAAAAAAGTTTTTACTCCTAATTGGCTTACAGAATTATTTAAAGTCACTCATATAGTAGGAACAAGAAAATGCTTTGAATTTGGAAGAAATTGTCATGTTATTAACTTATTCTCAGTCATAAGAAAATACAACATCTTTTCCGTTGCTTATTAAAAGTAATCTAAACTTATTACCAGCATCTAACAGTTCGTTATGAAAGTCATCATTATCATACAGAGCTACACATGTGTTATACATTAAAAATGTTTGTAAATCATCAGCCAGTTAAGCTACCTCCTTTGATCCAAATCTAGTGTTGACCTTCTTCAATTTGATCACCATATATTTTTTATGCGGAATCATTTGAAAAGTTATTTCTTTGGCAGTAAACATTTATTAGCGATTTTGTCAAGTTCTGCAGGATCCATCTATGAAATTTTTAATGAATAATTATTACTTTAGCTTCTTAATTCCTTTTCTTGAAAAAAATTTAAAAAAAAAAAATTGTGCTAACCTGTAAAAATTTGAGGCTTCTTACTGATTGTAACGTTGTAAGAAACGGCTACTTATTATGATAAAGGCTCCTATTGTCTTTTTAGTCCAGTCCTATTTAAACCTCTGGCTTGGAGTATAATAAGCTCTGCTGGCTATGACACTTCCTTATATTGAGCTAGTCCCTCCACTGTGGCTTGTCCCTCCACTGTGCTTTGCCTCTCCTCTGCAGTTTTCCCCACTATTTTTTGTGGCTCTAGATTGATGGTCTTCTCTCTTCCTGTTTCTTCATTCTGAGTCCATGTTTCGACCCACACTTCTTCGTTTTCGATTAGATTGGCTGTCTTTCCCCTTCTAGCTTTCTACATTGGCTTACTAATCCCCTTTCCACTATGCTGTAATGATCCTATGGTTGCGTGTCTGTAGAACCAGATTGAAAAAAGCATTTGTCATCATGCGTACTTAGCACAATTTAAAAAAAAATTTTTTTTGGTAAAGAGCTGATGATGTTGTGATTAAATAGTTTTTTGGTCTCGACTCATACTAGTATTTTTGCATTAGCACTTGATGTAATCATCAAAGTGTATCATGGCCTTAACAACTAAGCTCTTGACACCCTTGGCTTTGTTCAATGGCTTTTGGTCTTAAATTTTTACACTATGCATTTAACTCCTTAATTATACGAGTTTCGATATATCTTTTCCATTGCACTCGTCTTTCATAAGGCCGAAAATTTTTTCATTACTACGAGGCATGTCAAAATCATTATTGATAGGATAATCCCATGAGTCGAATTCTACGATATTTTCACGCATTGAATTGTGAATATTATTATTTATTATTTTATATGGAAAACTGTTGGTGTTTCTATAAAAAAATTTTTTGATCTGGTATTGACTTTTCATAAAGTCATATTCGATATACGAGTTTTTTCGATAGGTCCAATACACTTAATCCAAAACATACTGGCTTTTTCATGTAGATATCGGTACGTTATGATTGTACAGCCACCAACTACTCATCAAATATATCACAGCTGTGAGAGTTTGGTCGAGTGATGTAACTTTTGATACCGTAACGCTCTTTCCATTTATTAATAAGTTTAACATTCATACGTTTACGCTCATTCTTCATCATTTTTTTATATACAGCATTATTAAATAACTTACACAACATCTTCTTAAAGCAATTTTTTGCATTTTTTAGCTTTTCGCTCTTAAAGTCCATATATTTCTTAAACTATGGACTTAGATTAAACAGTCATACTTTATGAAGTTTTTATTTGAAGACCATGGCTAACGGCTTGTTTAATTGCACGATACTGATCACACACCGCCGTTTATCGTATAGTGTAGTCATCAATTTTTTTTCTTGGACGCTGGAGGTGCGATTTGCTTAGCACGAAAAGGTAAATCCTTATAAGTATCGTGACGACTCTTAATGCTTCGTTCATAGTTTAAGAAATTTAACGATTTTTCTTTAGACAGCTTTATTAAAACAAAAATTGTCGATTTTTTCCAACGTCCTTTCTCTTTAACTGCTGATCAAAAACTGAAAAGTGTTCGCCACCTTAGAAACGACGTAACTTTTTTTTATAAAAAGAAATGCCTGAGCAACCAAACGAAACAAAAGAACATAACATATGAATGTTCTAACGGCCAGACACACATGCTCATCATTTTTGGTCAAACACTGCGTATTCTTCTTTATTATTCATTAATGACAAGAGGAAAAAAACGACCCCGACAGCAGTAACTACTTTCATGATTCGTACCTGCGATTGCTTAATACTCTAAATCTTTCTGTCAGTTAAAGCAAGCATACGCATTAAAAAAAAAAAAAAAAGTAAAAATACAAATAAAGGAATTAGCAACTAAATTACAAAACTCAAAATCAACAATAACATTTATTCCCCTTTTCTTAAACAAACTAATACTCACTTATGCACTTCCAAATTTAATTAGTTTTTGAGTTGGACGAAAAAACAATTCCTCAACAATGAGGGGTTTTAACCTCAACCACGCGGATTTCGTCATCGTTAGCAGAAAAGGTTTTGGTAACAATACCTTTTCTCCAATGATTTCTCGGTTATTGGTTATCGATGGTCAATACTAGATCCCCAATATTTAAGATAACATTCGTATGGAAGCATTTCTTGTGAGGCAATAAAGTTGGCAGATATTCTCGTAACCAGTTACACCAAAAGGCATCCACAACGTATTGGGCTATTCTTTTTTTTTTTTCACTGAATTTTAGGGCACTTTGATTGTAAATCATAATGGGAAAACCGAACAGTTCCATAAAAAGAACCGATCAAGAAATGGTTAGGGGAGAGGGCTTCTTTGTCGTTAGAATTTGAAAAGACATGAGTCAATGGTCGAGAATTAACAAAATATTTTACTTCAGCTAAAAGGGTTAGAAACGTTTTCTTGTGAAAAGCTTGTTCTTTTAAAATTACGGCTAGTGCTTCTTTAACGCATCTCTTCATGCGTTTCCAAGTCCCTCCCATGGGTGGGTTAAAATTCCAGAAAAAATGTCTTTTGATGCAAACTGATTGCTTATTTTTATTTAAAGATGCTATAACATCTTCCAATTTATTATGAGTGCTTATAAAATTTGTTCCATAGTCGCTAAAATCTATTTGGGGGAAACCGTTCCTACCCTTCAATCTTTGTATATAAATGGCCAAAATGGCCAAGTCTGTACTCAAAAAGAACTCCCCAACATTTTTTACGCCTGGGACCAATTTTCAGATGAATTGGCCCGAAATAATCAGGGCCACAAAATGAAGAAGGGCGAAGTTAATGACCAAGGCAAAAATAAGGAAGATTAAAATTTTGCCCTTAAAATTTTGCAAATGCCGCATTTACCTTTAATACTTTTAAAAATATTTTGAGCTTTATTAACTCAAAGTTTTTGTCTTAGCTCATTTACAACCGTTTCAGTTCCCTTATGATAAAATCGTTCGTGATAATATTTCATTAAGAAACAAATTACCACGTAATTTCCATCCAAAATTAAAGGCATAAGTTTTTTACGTTCCCCAGGAGTAAATTGAACACTGTTTTAACGTAATTCATTACCTAATAATTCAAAAAAATTTTTTTTTCCCCATTTGTGTTTGTATTTATTTAAATATATTCCATCGTCATAATAAATATTATCATTAAATAATTCTTGATTGTACCACAAGTCAAAGAGCTTATGGCTAAGATACTTTGGTCATGAATAAAAAATGGCTTGGCTGCTGATGTACCCTACAGGTAAGTGTATCGTTGGGTCTCTCAGTTAAAGGTATAAAGGTAATACAAAATAACTCCTACTGCTAATGCTACTGCTGCTACCACTTTCATTATTTTGCTGATATTGTTTCTGCTGTGCGCAAGCAGTCCACGTATAAAAAAAAATTTATATATAGGCTGGTACTCACATTCAAACCAATTTATGGCCTCTTGATCCACAAACAAGATAACTCCTACTAGTATTGATGTTGTTTTGCTGCAAACATTTTTACTGTGTATAGACAATTCAGCCATAAAAAGCTTATGCACAGACCAAATTTAAACTCAGAACGTCTTGATCTAAAGTTACTGTGCTGCATCTTTTACTCTAATCCTACCTATTTTTCTTATATCTTTTACATTTTTAAATTAAAATTTTTTATAAAACATAAACATACATTTTATATATATGTATATATTGTAACGGTGCCCCACCGTTAGGCCAAGTTAGTAGGCTAGGGCGGGTAGAGAAAGGGGAAAAAAGAGTTCAAGGGACCTAAGTGGGAAAGTAGGGGTAAGGGAAAAGAGAGGAAAGTCAGGAAGGGAAACGAGGAGAGATTAGATTAGCTTGGGCCATCGAACGCGCGCGAAGCGAGGTTTTCCGTGTTGCCGTCTTCCGTTGTTTTTTTTCGTTTTTTGGTTCCTGTGAGAAGTGGTGGTGCGAAGTCAACGCCACGGAAAGTGTTGGTGTCGTGATCGGACTCTGGAAACCGACGATAAGGGCAGACCAAGTCCAGGTCTGACGACCTTGATCTCCACACACAGCCAGTAGGGACGCCTACTGGCCTCT
>NW_019379460.1:1052192-1091849 GCF_000648655.2 Copidosoma floridanum | reverse complement strand
TGTTTTGGAGGACGTGAGACACGTCCTCTGGAGTGTTTCCGTTCCTGCGATTGTTGTCGTGGCGGCTGTACTTGAGCTGTCCCCGGTACAGTGTTTGGTGCTGAGTGTCCGGGTCCTGCTGGGATAGCAGACGACGCCGGACTCAGGGTCACCGAGGCCGATACCGTCGATCTCGGCCTTCGAACGCTGCCAGTAGGGACGCCTACTGACCTCAGCGTAACCGCTCCACTGCTCCCGTGTAGACTTGGCCTGCGAGAGGCATCGTCGGGGAGCGACCCCGCTTCGCCGTAAGTACCTGCCAACAGGCAGTTTATTGTAAAGGGCAGCGGCCCTAGATTAGCCCGCGTTGTCTGCCCGGTTCGCGTTTTCGCGCCGCGAGCACGTCGAGCAAGCGCGCTCGACGTGCGAGAATTAAACACACACACGCACACACACACACACCCGCGAATACCTTTTCTTGTAATCAATTCATATTTCTTGAATATACATTTTTATTAACAAAAAAATAACCGCGAGTGCTACTTCCTTTCATTGTGTGCCCGATCCCCCGTTGTGCCGTGTTATAGTCGTCGCGAGAGGCGACGACGTTCAAGGTCACCGCGATACCCGATCCAGTAGCGGTGTCTCGGCGAACGAGACTCGCAAAATATATTACAGGGAGTGTCACCGTTGGGTATCCAGGCAACCCAGGCCCGGTCGAAGTGGAGCAACTCCGCCTCGTCAATCCGCGTGGTTCACCCCGTAACAATATATAAATATATATATATTATAGTGAACTACGTCCTTCTCTGCACACTCAGCTCTTTGGGGACAGGGGATGGATGTAGATGGGAGAGTGTAAGGGGAACCCGTTCCGCATTTGCCAGGATAACCAGTCCTCTGGGTGGGGAAGCACTCGGGGAAAATCCATCCCGGAACGACAAGTGTATTGCCTAAGTTTCGACCAAATGTCTATATTGTCTATAGACATTATGCCTAAGCTTCTGCTTACCTCTCGCTCACGTTGTCGTAATAATAAAGAGACAGTCAATCGATCCGAAAAATCACCAGCTCAAGCGAACGGAATAGTAGTCGAGCGATCTTCCATTTGACTACTCACCACGGTTAATTCTACTTAACCTGTCAGATCGACAAGATTGAAGCTTTACTGCTGCGCCATCGTATCGGTAGTCATTTATATATATATATATATGTGTATGTATATGAGCATAAAGATGTATACATATATTACCTAGAAAATGTAACACTAATTTGTCATACCTTACAGATATGAGCGTATGGTTAAGAAGGTTTTGGAAAAAAGTTCAAAATCTAGAAACGTTCTAAAAAGATGTATGCTACATTTGAGCATATCAGGACTGCAGATGAATTTTTTCAGATTCTTTACCAAGGGAAGTCTTCGAGAAAATAATCATTAAATATTAACAGTTCAACATGGTCTTGTATAAGAGAACAAGGTTAAGTCAATAATCAATAAAAATTAGGGCACATTATAAATATGGTGAATTAAAAAAAAGAACAAGCTGTGCCCAACCCCAGCGCTTCGTGTAGAGTTACGGTTGTTCAACAACGTTTACCAACATAAGCAGGAGGGGGGCGTGGGCTAGATTTGGATTGTGCTGGTATCGGCCTAGTTTATCTGCTACTAACTATGTATTTTAAAGTTACATGTTTTGAGTATATGACATGAGATTTTGCATCCCCCCCCTCTCTCTTAGGTGATTGCCGTCCTTGGCAATCGTAACAGCGAAACCGTATAAATCGTAAGTATATGAGCACACTCTTGCTTTCTTTTGCACAGGTATACATACTTTTGAATACCTGGAATACGAGTGTGTGTATGTGTATCCTTGTATTTCTGTCAAGTCATGGGTACTTTTTGACATTTTTACATGTACGTGCTTATCGTAGCACACTTTGTGCATACTTGTATGAACGTGGGTACGTTGCGTAATACCTGTGGATAAGTCTTGCATGTACGTACATATCCATCCGTAGCTTAAAATGTGCATGCACAATTGCTTATCCATGAGAATATTCTTGCATACGTGTAAGTCTATGCAAAGCCCTGCATTCACGTACATACGCATGGTTGAATGTGGATCCTTCCACTTGAATACGCATGAGTCTGCCCCAGTACTCTTGACTGCGGCAGAAAACCTAAATCATGACTGTCGAGTGACCGCCACTGAAAATGACATCTGGCGTCAACTCTATATAGTGTCTCATGGCGCAAAAAATTAAAAATATGTTCACCGTGAACGGTAGGTAAACATTTAATTAGCCTGAAATCACATAAATCGATTAGGTGAAGCCACACTTATATATTCCTAATAAAAATTATTATTAATAAATGTATTACTAGTTTTAAAATAATTTGTTAACTAAAGCCAAAAAAATTACTGGCGAAAAAATTGTTAGAACAGTCACACGCACATGCTTTTTAATGGAGCAGTGTACTGTTATCGAATTTTCGAATCTAGGTTATTACATTTAGGAACCGTGTCAATACAATATTATTTGAAAAAATTAATTTGTCAAGGATTATTTACTAGGTATCTGTTAAATTTCATGAGTATCGAATATACAACTTATAGTGGTATAGCCATATTTACAAAATTATTGATTTTTATGTTTGGAAGATGGCAGCATTTTGAGAAAATATACTACAGCAAAGAAGCAGAAAAATAAACCAGGTATAGCGAATGACGTTCCCAATCTTCTTTACCTAAAAGTTTCAAGTTGTCAAAAAACTCTTGAGTAAAATTTCCCTTAAAAAAATCAGTTATTATAAAGAGTATTTTTTAATAATTACTCATCAATGAGATGTAAAAAATTAAATTTAATATACATCAACACCAGCTAAGCTAATGGAGTATATAATCATTAAATTCAGATGAGTAGTAAAAATTTATTGAATAATTCTTAACAATAATTCTTTGTTTTGTCACACTAACTTTTAATTAAATTTCAAGTAATGAATCCTTTGCGTTTTAAAATTGTTAACCTTTAATGCCTTTATTCACAAATTAAACTTTTTACAGTTTATAAGGGAATTTTCAAATGTGTTCTTGGTTTAATTTGTGTTCCAATGATTAATCTTTCAGCAGTTTTCTTCATTCTGGATGATAATCCTTCAGTCACAGCTGCAAGTAGAAAGGTGTGATGGACAGGGGTGTTAAAAAGTCTCGAGTCTGTTTGACCAAATCGTTGTGGACGGCCTTGATGTCTTTTTGATGTTTTTTTACGTCGTAGCTCTCGCAGCTGGTCCCTGCTAAGAAACTACACAAATAAATTGCGATTGAAGGTGTTTGAAGTTAACAACAGGATCTCTGTTATTGTTTGAACATTTATTCTGCAAGTGTAAGTTGTTATGAACCAAAATTTACGGTTGGATAATTGTTTGTTTGGTGTATAATATTAAAGTTTCCATCTCTTAAATGTGGATTATGCAAGTGTTTATTCTTATTAAAGTTGAGTGCTAACAGGTTTAATCTGTTTTTCAGCACCTATCGATTAAATTTTTGTCATAACATTCTTTTTATTCATCAAATTGTTATGAAATGTTGTCAGTGTTACCCCACTACAACAGAGGTTAGAGGTTAGTGTTATATATACTGTATCAAAAAATTTGAGAACAAGCCACCAATTGCAAGATAATCCTCTTGTACTTGTTTATTGACATATAGTTAATCGTCATACTACTTGTTTTAAGTCCATCTGCTATAGATGTTAGGCTTGCGTGAAGTATAAGTCAAGTTTTCGTTGTCTTTCATAATGTTTTCAAACTTTGTATAACAATTTGTTTTCTCTTAAATAATGATTTTATAAAAGTATGATCTAACAGGATTAATTTCTCATGTTTTTCAGCATTTCTATAAACTTCGATCAATTTTGATCAGTACAGCAGAAATATTGTGTATCATTACACAATCAAGATGTATCATATATCTTAATTTGGTTTCACATCCATGATCAGGAATTTTAGAAACCGTTTTAAAATAGTTCTTGTTAATGAAGAACTTAAAGTTCAATGTGCAAAATACCATAGAATTTTGGACGATGATGCTTCTGAGGATCTTGAAAATCATAGGTAATCTTTACATTTTTTATACATCGACTTTGTTACAATAAATCAACTAGTCTTTAGTATTGCATATTATTACAGCCACAGTTGATTATGTGAAAAACAAAGCTACATCAATTTATCTGGCTGTGGTTCAAACAAACTAGGTGCTGCGAATGTGCAAGCAGGTAACATCAGACCAACTTGTGACATTAATGTAACATTGGAATCACAGTATTCAGTCGAGGAAGAACATGAAGAGAGTAATTTATCTCCTGTAAGTGTTAATAATAATACCTGCTTTATATTGACACTGTTAACCTATGGTTCTAATAATTTTCTGCACTTCTACAAAAGAATTTTCTATCAGTTGCTTACAGCAGAAATGGGACTGCATACTATAATCAAGAATTTTCAAAATTACATCTGCTTCAATTTCTTTTTTTTTCAATAAAAGCTTATGCTATTCACTGTCTTTTGTAATTTTGCTTGCTTTCTATATAAAATAATTATTGAAACTGCTGTATTATCTCCAAAATTGAATGAAGGTAATAAAACTTTGTCAACGATTTTTTGATAAATTTGATAAAAAAGTTGTAATTTTATTTTAATAATATGAAGTGTTTCATAGTGTGTACACACGTTGTATACAGAGAGTAAAAGAAATAACAGTAATTTCTTAAATTTTATAAGGTATAGGACAATGTATTTCATGAGTACGCATTCTGATTAATTATCAGTACATTTTTAAAAATAAACACTGCACTGCTCTCGATTGCAGTGAATTATGAAGCAGGAACAATCCAAAACTTTTTGATAAAGAATACAAGCACTTATCACCAGGTGACCCGGGGAGCTAACTGTACACTTTATAAATTAAAAAAACATTAACTTATAATACAAGTGCCTATCTCCACGTGACCCAGGCACTGCTTAAAAAAATTAGCTGATTTTGATGCACAAAAATTACAAGTTTTGTGCGTTTGAAAAAAGTTTTAGTCTCATTAATGCTAAAATACAAGACCCGAAGGAAAAAAATTACATTTGCAAATATCAAAAGCCTGCATTTTCAGATATTTACAATAGAATGTGACTGGTGGAAATTTTTTAAACCTCCTGAAATTTTCACCTATCTTATTTTACTGTGAATATCCCAAAGCGCATTGTTTGGATGATGGTCAAAGAAAAAATGTTTTCGTCAGGACTTGTATTTTGTCACACTGACGGGACTTATACTTTTTTAGCGCATGGAACTTTTAACTTTGGCTATCGAAAATTTTTTTAAACTCACAATTGTCACCTATCTCATTCTACTGAGAGCCGGAAAAACTTTCAGTGCATGTTTTGAGGGCAAGAAGTGAGACTTCCCTGAGTGTAGAAAAGTACGAGGGCAGGAAGTAGATTAACAAGGTAGAAAGTAGTTTTGATTATTTTAATTTGTACACTGTTCTCTCAAAAAATACTGTAATAAAAATAAACTTAACGTTTCAAGAAAATGTTCTTCAATATGACAATTTTTAAATTTGTTCTTACCAAAGACACAAAGTGCAACTGCCGCTTTGCGCCCTCGGGCTACACTTCTTGTAATCACTTTAGGCCCACGGATAGGCCAGTTATTAGCTTCCTCCGGGCCCAAAGTACTTGTCTGCCTTAGAGCCAAAGTGATTTACCAGGCACTAAGTGTGCCCATTGGCGCAAAATTGCACTTTGTGTGACTCAGGCACAAACGTACAACACAAACATTCGGGCGCCTATGTTTGTACTTTGCGCCCTAGTGAAGAATTATACCAAAAATTTCAATTCAAAACTATTTTGGGATCTTTCGTGAGTACAAAAATGCTAGTACACTCGCAGTATTCACTTAATACCTGTGTTCTAATTAATGGTGATGTACCTCTACGACGATCTGATGTCTACAACCTCAATTTTCGGCTCTTGTGTAAACATTGAATTGTTGGTATTATAAGCAATTTATAGGCGAACAAATTTCTTTAAAAAAAAAAGCTAGATTTATCTTCGGTGAAACTCATTAGTATGGTAATGACTATACCATGCACAAACGCTTGTAGTGTAGAACAGAACTTGCGCATTTACTTGGTTTATAAAATGATGTAAAACAAGCACAAGTAGTACTGTGCGGCAAGACTCTCTAGGCCTTGCTGAGGTACGTTTTTCATTAAAATGAAATAAAAAATCGATAAACCGCAGCTTTTAACAGGCTGCGCGCACAGTAATAACTAGATGAATAGCAGAAAAAGTTATGTAAACTATGTAGAATGTCTTGCATGAACTGTTTTTGTTAATTTTGATTATTTTACCAGATGTATTGAACAGGCATGGATTTTTAGCTGATTTAGATTACGATACGTATACGGGAATACGATTTTTGTAATATTTTTATTTGATTACTTCGTACTCCGTCCCTTTCGGATTTGGAGAGCTTTCACCATACTTGTACACTGAATATTGATTTTTACATATAAACTTATCTTAAAAAGGAGAATAATTTCGAATGAAACCTTTCATTCGTTTTGTGAGTGGTTCAAGCTGAGATCATGAGATTATAATTAAAATGACATTCCTGGATTGTAAAAATAAATAGATTGTGAGTTATTACTACAGTTATCCTTTTTGTTTTTACAAAATGTAATTAATATTACAGATTCATTAAGTTATCCTTGGTTTGGACAAAAAGTAAAATGTAAAATATGAAGGATGGTAATAGCGCTATAATGACTAGTTTAAATATGTTATACAGCATTATTTTAGTAACATAAAAATACACGTAATGCAAAGTGGACAAAATTTAATGATCAAATAGTCAATACTATTTGTAAATTTGAAAACTACTATTTTAAATATATATCATTACAAAAAATTATCGAGTGTGCAAACTGCACCTGATCTGTCTAGTTTGGCTATAATTTAGATAAGCTAATAAACACAGTACGTGCAAAGTTTCAAGACCTCTGATTAGTTTTGGACCGAAAAATCTACAAACAATTTATTGAAGCTTTAACATGGCCTCTTATGGGAAATCATATAAATTTATTTTCCAGTATGAAATTCTGATTAAATTAACGGATGAATTTTGATAACATTGCATCCATGAGTACTATAAAATCTGTTTAATATTAACCTGATTAAGATGTCTGCTGTCACAATGCTGGCATGTTTTCTCTCTTTTTTCATGACTGCATAGGTTTTTTTCTTTTTTCATTGGCACTTTTAACCGTGCCGTTATAAATTGCCGCACTTTAATCAACAAATCATCATCGCTGAACTTTTCGCCTCTTATGGCTACGCTGCGTCTCCTGCATTTTCTCTTCTTTTTTTCAGCTGCCCTCTCTTGTTCTTCTAACCTTTCTGCTAATATGTTTCGTTTCTGCATCTACTTGTTTTCTTTGTTCGCAACTTCCTCCACCTCTATCTCTTGCTTCTTTATTCACGACTTTCTCAGCTCCTCATTTACCTTTTTATTTCTGCCTCTATCTTTTTGATTTATTTTCTCATCTCATAATTTAATGTTGCGATTTAGTTTTTCTAATATACTTTACCTTTTTCTGATTCAAAGTCGTAGTTTTCAAGTGTCGTGTTTCCTCTGTTTCTCGTGTTCATAGTTGCCTCGTTCCGTCTTTCGGTGTCTAACCTCAAACTATGTCTTTATAATTTCTTTATTCGTTCAATTTTCTTACTTCTTTACTAATTTTCTATCTTTCCTGACACATGTTCCTTTACTAACTTTACTTTTCCTGCCTTAAACTATTTCTTGGATTCACTTATAACTTATTTTCATATCTGTATTACCTCACACGTGTGCACATCACTGTTCACGAGAGACTCGACTTTTGTTTTACTTCTGTAGGTTACTTTTACTAGTATTAGAGTATTTTAAGACTTTTTCAGAGCTTGCTTTTGACTACAGCTATTACATACTAGGATAAGAATATTGTTAATACGAATGCTCCCAACTTTAGGCTCATTAAGATATTATGCATCCGCACTAAAAATATTATACTACGATCATCCACTTTCAGAGAAATAATGACTATAATCACTTATTACTGGAATTTGTTATTGGATTTACAATTGTTAAGTTTTTTCTCCATAAGTTTCAAATATAATCGCAGTTAGACGGTTATAATTATGACTGACATTTCTGCTTCCAGTTATGTTTAGTAATGTTTAGTTTATTGGTCTTGTTAATCTTCAGTCAATCACACTATCTTCGATTTCTCGTAAAATAAACTTCTGTTTTTTTAGACATAAAATATTACTTAATAATTCTAAATTATTGTAAAACAACAAAAAGTAAGCTACACTGCAGTAATTTAATATTTACAACAACAAAAAAAAATATAAAAGTCCTAACTGTAGTTAGTGCAATTCAAAAATCGTATTTATATTTTATTTTAAAAGATGCAGATTATTTTAAAATAGGTATAAATTTAAAAATTATTACTTTTGACCCAACCTCTTTTAATGATTATCGCAACTATAAAAAATAATTATCTAACTTCTTCAAAACATTTTATCTATTTTAAAATTTTTTCAGGATAATGCGGGAAACAAACCTATTAACGAGAAAATTAAGAAACAATTACAGATGCAAATAGATACAAAACTAACAAAATGCTTTATTGCTCGCAATATACCGTACAAAGTTGTTGACGATCAATATTTTCGTGATTTTGTAAAGGTAATTTTGATTACAAACCACCATGTCAGAAAATCCTAAGATTGTCTCTTATTCAAAAACTTCATGAAAACATTGTACAAGAACGTGAGCAACTGTTACAAAATACTCCTAGTATTATTTCCATTGATGAATGGCGCAACAAGGTTATTAATAGAAAATTTAATGTGTGTGTTCTAAGAAATATTAATGTTAATCAGACATTCTTAATGTCTAAGGATGCGTCACTCAAAAGAGATGATTGTGAAACTTTGTTGTCTACAATAATTGAGGGTATAAATATGGCAACAAATAAGTATAATACCGATGTTTACGCCATTGTTTCAGACAATGCTTCTGATGTAGTTCGTGTAGGTCGACTGGCCCAAAATTTTAGTGGTCAGGCATTATGGCAATCGATTTGTCACAGTCACAGTGTTAACCTTTTAGCAAAATCACTGGTTGAAGACTCGTTCATGAAAAAGTACGCAAGGTGATTCATGCATTTCGTGAACTAAAATTAAATTCCCTTTTGGTCGGACAGGGAGGAACTAAGCTCCGAAGTTTCCCGAATACCAGATTTTGCCATGCAAGAGATTCTTGTCAAAGTATCATTGATAATTTGAGTATTCTTTGTTGAATATCAATGGTAGAAAATGTTAGCATTTGTGATACTGTAATAGAATTATTGCATGATGATATGTTTATACCACAGTTGATGGAGACTGTAAAAGTTATGGAATCGATTTGTCAGCTAATCAATAAATAGCAGGACCTGGGATGCTCTGTTGCTGAGGCCATACACTTATGGCTTTCTCTGTGTACTAAATCAATTTATAATTGTGAAGTTTTAAAAAATAGGATTGCAAAGGCTGTGTGGCCTGCTGGTTTTACGGCATATATATTACATCTGATTTACAAAGGTCTTTTACAGGAATCCTAGGTACTCTTCCCATCAAAAAAGCATGAGAAAAAAATCTTGGTTCTCGATAAGATTTTAATCCATGATACCTCGAAGTTCTTAGTCTAGGCAATTATCACGCTAACTACTGAGCCATCGAAGCTCTCTACTTCCAATACATCTATAGCCCCACACTATCATACTAACTGAATCATCTCACAAAGTTTCAAACCATGTTGTCAGGCCATTTTCTCAAAACGAATCACTCAAAAATTTTATGTTTAACGTGGTCTCTCAGTCAAGAATGTATAGCTATATTGATACCGATAAGATATAGCTATATTATAGCTTTAATTACCTATAAAACAGCTGTCAACATAGCTATCAATTAGAACTGTAAATTTTGCTTGAATTTATTTATATGAAAATTGGTTTGAAATCGGATTTTTAAAAGATTAATCAGAAAACTCATGCTATTATCCGTATGATAACATAAAAACTGGGATCCCAAAGTGTTCTTGAATGAGTAGAAAAAAACAAAAAATCTTAAACAATATTTAAAGTTTTTTTAAAATTGTTCAAAAATACTTCAGGCCCCCAGTTATCGTGTTATCATACTGATGATAGTACGAGTATGGTGATTCACCTTAAAAAAATCTGATTTTAAACCAATCTTGATGTAAATAAATGTAAGAAAAATTTACAGCTATAATTCATAGCTATATTTATAACTGTTTTATAGGTAATTATAGCTATAATATAGCTATAATTTATAGGTGTAATTATAGCTATCAATTTTTGGCTTAGGCTCTTCCAGGAGGCCATTCAATCTTGACAAAATTTGATACAACATTTGTCAAATTATACTATAGTTTTTGTTATAAAACTAAGTACCGAAAAAAAAAAACCATGAGCTTTTCAACGATATCAAGTAAATGTAGGTTCACCTGGCAATATTAAGCAATATTTGATCGATTAGGTGACTGTTTATATAAAAATACAGGTTACTTGAACTGTGGCAGCTTCATCACCCGATGTTTTTAGGTGTGATAATCTCATGTCACATAAATAGATAGTACAGGTGTGATGCGCCACCTCAATTTAAAAATAAGTTGTTTTACGGCTGTCGGCCTAAAATCAAGATACAGTGTTAAAAAATTACTAGAGATGTCCTAAAAACCAAAACCACACGACCCAGAGTGCTCACTAGCTTTGTTTGTATATTAAGATATTCATAAATAAATTAAACGTTAAACCTAAAAAGTTAAACACCACAAAGACTGCTTACTCCGTTGTTTCTTTGTAAAAATATTATTTATACCCTCTAAACAAAAGTTACATGATCCACAGTACTCACTGGCCTTGTTTGTTTATTACAAAATTATTATTTATAACCTAAAAACTAACACATTTCCCAGAGCACTTACTGGCCTTGTTTGTTTCTGAAGAAATCATTTACAACCTAAAACCTAAAACCACACGACTTAGTACATTTGCTGGCCTAGTTTATTTTGAAAATAAAACTGTAACCTTAAAAAAACCATATAAGCTCCCCAGAACTCTTACTGTCCTTGTTTCTTTATTAACTAATCATCATTCATAGTTGAAAACCTAAAATCACATGACCTAGAGATATTTGTAATAAACAAACAAGAATTTAATGATAAACAGTCAAGCAGTGGTTATAAAATCAAAGTCAATAAGAGCTCTGTCATGTGTGGTTTTAATGTTCAGGTTATAAATCATAACTTGTTGATAAAAATACTAATTCAGTAAGTGCTAAATGTCATGTGGTTTTAGTTTTTACGTTAATAATTATCTCTATATAAAATTATTTCAGCCAATTTGAGCGACGTGGATCGTGTTATTTCAGTTTTAACTAATAATCTTAAATTAAAATTAACCAGGCCAGTAAGTCTTTGCGTTACAAGTTGCGTAAAAGATTTTATTTTAATCTGTTTAATTTAAATGTTTTTAAGGATTCCACAAATAAAAAATCTTTTCACTACTTAAACTACAGTTTGAGGTTTATGCTTTTATAAAACATGATTTAGCTGTATATATATTTAAAAAAAAATTTATATTTTTGTTTACAATACAACTCTATGAAATAATAATACGGATACGAGATTTGTGAGAAGGATTATGGAGGATCCAGGCAAGGGGCCGCGGGGTGCGAGCCCCGCTGTTGGGTGTGGGAGGGGTGAAAGCCCTTCTTCAGACAGCAAGCAGATATAAAATTGTGATCTTTTATCCTGAACTGCTATTGTTATAAAGAAACAATAAATTTTTTTTTTTTATTATGGTTTCCTTATTCAACTTTTTTTTTCCATCATAACTTTGTGTATCTTACATTTTTTACTTTAAATAATCAAGAACCATAAAATTTTTAGATATTCATTTGAAGGCTTGTCATAAAAAACAATTTTTATGTAGTTTAATCGATACATGTAACAACCCACAAATTCTGTTCCGATTCTACAGCATACGTCTATGCCATACTCCCTTACAGTTAACGGAAATAATACATTACGATACAAGTACGGGAAAGTGAGAGTCTCACGAGGATGAAGCTTATCACCCAAGCGAAGCGAGGGTATTAATTATCCAAGTTTAAATTATTTTCCCGCACAAGTTGCAAACAACATTTTTCAACACAAAGTGCGCAAAGCTCGTTCATGAATCGTGCGCTAATAAGCATTTTCCGCACTTGTGTTGAATACCACGCACCGTTGTTGCACTACATGCAGAAAAATTTATGTCGCACACCTCTGCTACTCACTGTACGGAAAATGGATTTTCAGCACCAAAATACTGTGTGGAATATGAGTACATTACGCAATGAGTTCAGGAAAGTGATATTACTTTCCCGTACAAGTTGCGTACGATATTTTTTATCAGTTATCACTTTGCGCACTTATGTTGAAAAATCTATTTCCACACAAAAAAAGTGCGAAACACCCATATTCCTAATCAGATACAAGTGTTCCACAGTGGGATACTTACAAAGGTCTAATAACACAGGACCACAAACCCCAAAAAAATTTTGACGCCCATACTGTGACGTATTCCTTATGTATTTTTGGCCACTGAATTCAAACCCGTCAAGCATTTTGCTCCATCACGTCAGGATTTTTCAGAAATCGGGAAAATATGTGAAAAATCGATTTTTCCAGCTCACCAGAACGTTACTCTAATTTGAAACAAAATAAATGTGTACTAAATCATTAAAGTATAAACCATAAGTAAATTAAAAAAAAAATCACATAATTCTTACTCCAAGCAACCCTTACTGACCCACCATACCCACCCGTAAGCAGGCTAAACCATTCAACCCTGGGTAAAGCTGGATAGTTTACTTCTGTTCCTGAAAAAAATGGAGTTTTGAGCCATGAGCAGGCTAATTCTCCTCATTCTAACTGCATATAGCCTCTTACCACCTAATCATTACTCCAAGCAACCCTTACTGACCCACCATAAAAAAAAAGTCCTAAATCTCGACATAGGTCACTTAATTTATCTTGATTTAATTTTTCACTGGCTGGATTCTCTCTGTCTGTTAGTTCAAATTCAATTTTATGAGACTCTGCAGTTGTTGTATTATACATTTGTAATTCTTGCTGATTTTGAGAAAAATTAGATGATTCTGATTCAACCCGTAAATTAAGATTGTCTGAACTATTAACTTCAGGAAAGAAGTTTGAACTCCTGTTATTTACAGTTATTTGTATTGGAAAAGTTACAGACAATACTATTGGATGCACAATATTGCCAATATTTTTTAAATTGTAACCGAAAATATTACAGGAACAGAAGTAAAAATCTGTCAAATGATTACTTGGATTTCTTCAACATAGGGACTGAAAAAGGTTTAACATTTATATTCTCTTTTGCAACCTTAGAAATTCGATTATGACAACTACTGCATATAACATGAGGAGTCAAGTCGTTCGCCAATATTTCGTTTGAAATTCCAAAGCATTTTTCATAATTTTTTTTTTACATCTGCAGTGCATGTGTTCCTGTTGCGTTGTAATGTGTAACACCCACACACAACGCAAAAGCAATCTCTATTTTTACAGAGAGACATGGTAATCAAAGTATTTTACAAGTTAAATAAATAAAAAGAGTAAAATTTTCACACACAATACTAATGTATTTGTAGGTACTACTTGATAACACTAAAATAAAAAAAGAAACACTTAGTTTATTTTGAATTAACGATTCAGAAAACTTATCAATGAAAAAAATAGTTTCATGACATTATAACGTTAACAAAAAAATATTTACAAATAACGGAAACACAATATAAGCTCACAAACTCAAATCCTTCTAATCCTAAAATGTCAACCCTAAAAGCTAAAATGTATCAATCACTCTAAGTCATAATCACTTACATTCGTCAAAACTAGATATAAGAACGCAATTTTCAAATTTACTTATATAAAATCGGAAAAAAGTGCATTAAGCTCATGGTAACATATTTAAGCTCACTTAAGCAGCTCAAAACATCACAGGTTTCTGATGAAAAATGAACCAAGCCCCCAAATATACTGAAGTCATATTTACCACGTTTCTGCACCCTTGACCTACCAATCCCCAACATACTAATGAAATGTGTTCGATAAAAATCAGCTACTTATAATAAAAAATTGTATTTTTAGAACAGAAAAACAACTAACTCACTTTGCCTAGGATAAGCTGGATTAACTGCTTAGAGCTTAAAAGCAAACAGTTTTAGCTTTCAACATTATAAATTTGAGTGAAAAAAATGACTTTCTCCAGGGTTTAATATAAGTTTGAGGTTAATACAGATACTTTTAAATGATAACTAAAGTTGAAATTAGAATAAAGTCGTCGGAAGATAGATAAAGTACACAAGAATAGCCTGCTTGTAGCTTAAGATTCGTATTGTTAAATCGAAACAAATAAAATAGGTAAGAAAAGAAGTTAAGAACAAGCTTTGACCAGGGTTCTGTAAGTTTGCATGTTTAGTGTAGCATACAGTGGGTTAACAAGAGTTGCTAGGAGTAAGGATCAGGTGTTTAGAGCGTCGATATAGTTGGAAGTAAAAGGGTAAGGTTTGAAAAGTAAGGTTTGATTTACTACACTAGTTGTCATCGCCATGCAGGAGTAGTTGGTGAAGCTGGTGACGAATGCCACTCGAGCGCATGAGTGCGTGAAATGCATGAGTGATGATTGCAGGGCACGAGACACCGGCAGAGCCCACGATGAGTGCACGCCAAGTACGCAAATGTATAAATTGTAGTTACTGTTTTTTTTACACGTGTATATTAAAAATCTGTCTTCAAGCACTACAAACATAATGTAAAGTCAAATTTTAAGCAAAGAATTAAAAAAAAAAACTTTCTCTAATTGATCAGTGGTGGATTCTGTTTATTACCGTACAATAATGGCCTCAGTATTTTTCATAATAATTTACGTTTTTGAGATGGTTCATCACGAAACTAAGTTACCTTAACATCAAACCGAACTTTGAGTTTCTTTAACAAAAAGTATTTTTTGTTACACTTAACTTTATACTATTTGGCTTATTTTATTAAACATATATTTTATATGACAACGTATGTAACGTTCAGTATATTTATATAAAAATTTAATCCATTAATACATGCTAATCCATAAGTAATTGAGAACTCTATGGGGCCCCATCTTAATACGGCACCACCTTAATGAGCCACCTTAAACGATTTAGGTAAAGTTGGGTTAAGGTTATATATATAATTAGCTTGTATTTACTTGTTCAAAGAAAAATTTTATTTCAAATTATAAAGCTACTTACAGCGTTCCCACTAGGCACTTTTGATAGTATATATGAAATAGCATACTTGGATGAGACACAATTAGCTTGTATTGACTTGTTCAAAGAAAAATTTTATTTAAAATTACCAAGCTACTCACAGCGTTCCCACTAGGCACTTTTAAGAGTATATATGAAATAGCATACTTGAATGAGACAACCGGAACCGATTTCTGCTGCTTAGGCAAAATCTGCATATGAAATCTAGTTATGGGCCACTTTATTGTATGAAATTTCATCTTTTTTATAAAACTTTTCTAAAGCTTTATTGTGAATGTATTCAATTAATTAAAATAATCTGATTCTGATGTGTTATGATTAATACAATAGTTATTCTAAGAAAAATTAACAATGCCTACTTGTTGGCACGTGTAAAAGCATACAATGTGTACTAAGTTTCAACGTCTAATTTTAATGATTTTTTAATGTATGTACTACATTATGTGTACATTGCAAAAAATGTAATATGTTGAAGAATATTGTATTATTATTTTTTTAGTGATAAGCTTAGTATATTTTGTCATAAATACTTCAAAATCTTTCTGTCCCACTTAAGGCACAGATTTGCGATTTATTTCACTATTGGACATTTTAGTTTACTATTATTAAAAATAATTTTTCAGTGCTGAAGAATCTGTCTGCGTTAAATGAAAATGAAATAAAAAGTTTAAATATCATAACTTTCATGGGAACCTTTTGAAGCTTTCTCTACCTTTGGCAGAAACTGCGGCGGAGCCTTCCTGCTCTCGGCACCCACTGTGTGCCCACATAATCTCACTTTTTGCCTTGGGGCTGAAAGTAATTAGCGGGCACAAACTGCACCCCTGGGCTGAAAACTAAACTTTCTGCCCTAGGTACCGAAAACAATATTCGTGACTCGGGCACAAACGTTTCTGCCCTAGTTATGAAATGTACTATTTTCAGCGTTGGTAATATATACTTCAACTTTTTAAGTATACTGCCTTACTTATAAATCACCAGGTACTTTTTTTAGGATAAAAATTAGAAAAAAAAACTTAGAAAAAGCACGTGATGTCTCATTCGTGTGACGACAACGTTTGCCATTTTTAACTTGCACGGGTAAAAAATCGACAAGGGTTTTTTAAGCTGACTGTGGAAGAGATAGAAGCACACTGGATCTTTTGTTGATTCTTAATCGTTTGGAATTATTTATAAAAAAAAATTACAAAAGAAATGAGAAGCAAATAGATTATCTAACCAAATAAGAAAAATTACAGAAGACCGAGTCTTACGATAACCAAGGCTGTCAGCATTGCAACGCTTTATCGAAATATTTTAAATGGGATTTTAAAAATGACTGTAAGGTGGGTCGAAGAGTTTTTGATTTGTTAAAACTTTAAATTATTGACAATAAATAATGATAAAATCCTGAAAAAAAATACTTAACAATCTCCCTTTTTTTTTACTGCAATTATATAAATATTCTTTAAATGCAAGACTATCAAAACCAATCAATCCTGATCTCAATTAACATTTTGTCAAATTTAATGTACGTTTGAAGCTTACCTGTGTATTGTTATGCTACTGTATTTTAATTACACATGAAATAATATGAGAAAAATACAAAATTTCTTGAAAAAATATTTATTACCCAAGTAATTAACAGTATTTACACAACAAATATAGAGTATAAAAATGTGCAAACAAATGGTACATAAGAAAAAGTAATATTAAAGTAACATTGACCATTCCAACTTACTTGAATGCAATCATAAAATATTTATTTAAATATATACTTGTTACAATAGTGCTACAATAATAATACTAGATAAAACGTTATTTGAGAAACATGTGCTGCTGCCCTCGTGACCATCTGTGGCAATGACCTAATGTATGTAAACAAAGCAAAATCGTATTACAGAGGCAGGAGCAAAATCATGTAAATTAAATGAATCATTATTTATTGGTATTAGAACGATGAAATTGATATTTCTATAAAGGGAAAAGTGTGTTCGATAAAAAAGAAGTATAATTTTGTTCAATTATACCTTACAATTAAGATAAAGATATAATTTTCTCTTTTTTTTTGAGGTTGTAAGCTTTCAGAGGTTAATTAAAAAAAAGGAGAAAATTTTATTTTTATCTTAATTGTAAAATACAATGATGCAAAATTATACTTTTTTCTTATTGAACACACTTTTCCCTTCATTGAAATATCAATTTCATCATTCTAATACTAATAAATAATAAATAATTACATGATTTTGCTCCTACCTCTGCAATACGATTTCGCTTTGTTTACATACATTAAATCATTTCCGCAGGTGGCCACGAGGGAGGCAGCACAGGTGGTTACACATAGCGGATATTCTTTTGGATCACTATCGTTAACATAATTTGAATTTGCATACTGTTAAATCCAAAAAATTTGAATTATTATATAAATAATTTGTGAGATTGATTGTTAATCTTGTTGTCATGTAATAAGAGCAGTATTATTAAAGATTAAGTTGTATTTATAATCAAAAGTGATGTGACTTGTAACTTAACCTTGACAAGAAAGTACTGCATCAACTTCCGGGTGTTTGTCAACCTCGCTTTCGGCTTGGGTTACAACTAACACTCAGAAAAGAATGCTATAATTTCTTTCCTTGGTCCATAACATACTATGAACTTCCGTTGGATAAATGTATTAACTATTGATGTCAGGATTATGAAAAGAATCAGAAATTGATTTCAACTAACCAAAGGAACTCGCTAATACCAAGTTTTTTTCTTCAAATTTTGGCTTGACTGTTATAAGGCAAAACAATTTGGCTACGATAAATATTTGATTTTTACCTTAGAACAATGAAGAAATGTACTCATAACTTTAAAAAACGTATTCTACAAAAATTTTGTACTTATTTTTTCTGTACTACATAATAACAATTAATATAATATATGTAGCAAAGGAGCATTTCAATCAAAAAATAATAAAAAAAAAAATGATAAGTACGATTGATACAACTCATGATGAAATTTAAATTAAAAAAAAAAAAAAATTAAGCATTTGTTTATAAAGAGTAATTTAATACGGTAGAACCGACAACTGTAGTTGTATGACAGCAACCCTTCACTTTTGTTCGACTATTGTAACAATTGATTGGAAATTAATTTTTTTTGAAGTGCAAGGTAAATTGATCAATTGCAAGGCAAAATTTGATAAAGATTTTAAACCACAATCATCTGCTTGAGCTTTTTCATTATTAATTAATTTCCACAATCTATTTTTGGAATCTCTGTTTCAGCATTCAAAAATGTAAGAAATGGCTCTTCTTTATCTTTATACAGAGCCTAAGCATTTATGGCTTCCTCTGGTACTAAATCATACAATACTGAATAGATTTTTTTTGTATATTCTTTAAACTGAATAAATATTTTTCCCCTGTATCGGTGATTAAAGTAATAACTGGACAAAGCTTTTGAGTTTAAAAATACGTCAATTTCTTCTTTTATATCATCCTCGACGTTAACCTTATATATATTTCATACTTTATAAAAGGTGCCAAGGGCCTAGTTAAAGAAAAAAAAAAAAATTGAGAAATTTTAATAATCCCGATTCTAAGGCTTAATTAGCTTTATCTCCATTATTTATTATTATTATTACGGCCGTATCAAATTTTAAAATTCTTTTTAACCATAATTTTCAGATTTTGAGCGATGCCACTGATTTGTAATAATTTGCTATAATGTTATAGGCAGACTAGAAATATAACTAATATATTTTCAAAACTTTTTGTGTGGTTGCAAAGGCCTAGTATCGGAGAAAATAAAAAATTTTTCCGAATTTCAATGATCCTAAATTAAGGCTTATTTAGCTCTATTTCTATTATTCACGGACATACGGCCGTTATAATTTTATGAATTCTTTTTAACCATGAATTTTAGATTTTAAGCGATGCCACGTCTTTGTTATAATTTTCAATAATGATCTAGACTTTCTCGACGTTTACCTAATATATTTTCAAAACTTTATAAGTGCTGCCAAACGCCAAGTATGAAAAAAAAAAAAAATGTTTATGACTATAATGATTCTAAATTCAGGCTTATTGAGCTTTATTTCTATTATTTACGGAGATACGGCCGTTTTGAGTTCTGGCACTCTTTCTAACCAAAAATTTCAGATTCTTAGCATTGTCACTGGTTTGTAATGATTTGCTACAATGTTTTAGACGGCCTAGACACTGAACTAATATATTTTTAATATTTTTTGTGTGGTTGCTAGGGCCTAAATTAAAATAAAAAAGACACTATTTTCATGAATTTTAATGATACTAAATCAAAGCTTATTTTGCTGTAGCTTCATTATTTACCGAGATACGACCGTTTTAAGTTTTAGCCATCTTTTTAAAAATAAATTTCAGATTTAAAGCGTTTTCACGGCTTTGTAATTATTGGCAAAATTGTTTTAGACTTCCTTGACGTTAACCTTATATATTTTTCATACTTCATGTGTGGTGCCAAGGGCCTAGTTTGAAAAAAAAAAAAAATTTTAGAAATATTAATAATCCGAAATTAAGGCTTATTTAGCTCTATCCTACTATTAGAGGAAATACGGCCCTTTAAAGTTTTGAAATTCTTTTTAACCATAAATTTTAGATTTTAAGAAATGACTTAAATTTGTAATCATTTGCTTAAATGTAACAGACTTCCTGGACACTAAACTAATATAGTTTTCATTTTTTTTGGCGTGGTTGCAAGAGCCATGTATCAAAAAAAAAAAACCCTGTTTTTGATAAATTTAATTGATACTATTGATTAATGCTTATGAAGCTCTATCTCTATTATTTACGAAGATACAGCCGTTCCAAGTATTGGCTATCTTTTTAACCATAAATTTTAGATTTAAAGCGGTGCCACGGCTTCGTAATTATTTTCAATCATGTTCTAGACTGCCTCGACGTCAACCTCATATATTTTTCATACTTCATGTGTGGTGCCCAGGGCCTAGTCCCAAAAAAAAATTTTTATAATCATAAATTAAGGCTTATTTAGCTCTATTTTTATTATTCACGGAGATACGGCCGTTTTAATTTCCAGAATTGTTTTAAACCATAAATTTTAGATTTTAAGAAATGACTTAAATTTGTAATCATTTGCTTAAATGTAACAGACTTCCTGGACACTAAACTAATATAGTTTTCATTTTTTTTGGCGTGGTTGCAAGAGCCATGTATCAAAAAAAAAAAACCCTGTTTTTGATAAATTTAATTGATACTATTGATTAATGCTTATGAAGCTCTATCTCTATTATTTACGAAGATACAGCCGTTCCAAGTATTGGCTATCTTTTTAACCATAAATTTTGGATTTAAAGCGGTGCCACGGCTTTGTAATTATTTCCAATTATGCTCTAAACTGCCTTGACGTTAACCTTATATATTTTTAATACTTCATGAGTGGTGCCAAGGGCCTAGTATGAAAAAAAAAAAAAAAATTTGTATAATATTAATGATTTCAAATTGAGGCTTATTTAGCTATATCTCCATTATTCACGGAGATACGGCCTTTTTAAGTTTTGGCATTCTTTTTAATTAAAAATCTCAGATTTTGAGCACTGCCACGGGTTTGTAATCATTTCCTATATCGTTATATAATTCTATTTTAATGTGTATATGTGTGTATATAAGTGCTGATGATTAGTCGCACTTAAAACTGTCTGTGAATTTATCGTCATTTTAATTCAATGAAATTTTTTTAATTGTATGGTTAAGAAGGATAGAGGATGATGATGAAAAGATTCTTATCAAGTTTTAATTCTCTAGCATTTATTTATAGGGCGATATGGGGCAAAACAGTCAGAAATTAATACATTACGTTTTACAAAGAAAACATCAGTTTAAAAGCGCTTAAAATGTTCCTACGACGTAAAGAACAATGTAACTTACCAGCCTACCAGTTTTCCTTATCCTGAAAAAAAACCTCTAAAGTATATCGAGGTATGATGAGTTAAAAACCATAAAAATGATTAAAACCTTTTTTTTACACAACAGACAACACTTGTAGAAGCTACAAATTTGTTTTATCTTTTTTAAAGAATTGAAAGCTACTACCTTGATTCTTTGAACGTCTAGAAACATAACCTCAAAGTGCTTTGGGGGCAGAAAACAGTGATTTTTACTGAAAAATACAGTAAATATTTTTTATTTAAAACAACCATTACTTTCAAGGGCTTCAAAATCTTCGCAACATTTTTCTTGTGTTAGGAGCTAACACGTATTTTTTTTATAGTCCAGAAACATAACTTTAAAGTTCTGTAGTTGCAAAAATAGACATTTTCTGATGGAAATTAGCAAGAATGATTATCTGTCAGGCATTACTATTTAAAGTTTTAAAATGAGAGATGTACTGTGCGGTGTTTAGCAGGAAGAGTTGGTAGCGGCCGAACGCACACTTATTTCAAATTTCTAATTTTTATCCTGCGACCACGCTCATTGATGTTTTAAAGTCTGAAAAAATTTTTTCTACTGAAAAAAGAGAGTTTGCAAGAGATTTAATTTTTTTTCTCAGGATTACCTGTTGATTGGGCATAGTAATGATTACGATTTTTTTGATAGCAAATAAACGCATGTAAAGTGTAGCTAAATATAAATTACAAGAGATCCTTTAAATAAGTTGATATATCGAAAAAAATTAAACTAAGAATGCTAATTTCTGTATGTGCTTAAATAATACCTTTACATTATTGAAAAGTCCATGAAGAAATTTTCACCGCAGCATTATCAGTCTCTAATAGACGAAAGTTGATTTCGTTTTTCAGGATTTTCTTTTCACTGGTCACAGTCATGAATGTGTATGTGTGTGTTTTTTTAATGTATTAGTTATTAAATGCTTAATGAATATATCTAAATATAATTTAGCCTGGACTTTAGAGACGAAAAAAAGTGGAAAACGGTTGTTGTCGCCTCAATTAAATTTCTCCGCGGGACTATGTTCAGCTATGTGTCTACTGTAATACCCTTACTTGTCTTAGAAAACCTTCGTTTGCTTAGAAAAAAATTATTTTTATGCTTAAAAAAACTTATTAACGTTTGCTTTTTAACAACTATATATCGCAGTATTTGCTATGCTTCCATGTCAGGTGGCGCCATCAAGTGAGAGAAATTGTCCCTCACTAAGATCGCCAGAATTCATGAAGCCTTATTGGAAAATTTTTTATTGAATTTAAAAAAGTTTATTAAGAGTGAATTTACTTAATGAATCAGTGACTTGAACGTGTATTATGTTAGGGTACAGTCATGAATTTTATTTTGTGTTGTCATGTGTACGACAAGATTAGAAAAAATAAAAACATGGATTACGACCGTGATAACACGGCATATATAAGTGCATATACATGCTTACACTTGCGTGCATCTTGAGAAGCAAAAGTACTGCTTACATTTATGTATTTCTCACAACACAGTGTTCAATAAACATACATACTAATGACAGGTAAGGTTAATTTGTATACATTTATATTACGTTTCCGTGAATTACTTGTGTCCTTTGAGCTTTAAACAAGTGTTGGCATGTACATGCACTCATATATGCTAAGTTATCATAGTCGAAATCTATGTTTTAATGTTTTCCAATCTTGTAGTACACATGACAACACCAAATAAAATTCATGACTGTACCCTAACATAATACACGTTTAAGTCACTGATTGATTTGGTCAACTTACTGTGAATAACCTTTTTTTTAATTTATTAAAAAATTTTCCTATTATTCTCCATGCATTCTGGCGATCCTACCAAGGGACAATTTCTCTCACTCGACGGTGCTATCTGACACAGGCGCATAGCAAATAAGTGTGATATAATTATTGAACAAAAGTGAAAGCAAGAAGTATAATTGTGCAGGATTTCATACACATTTAATATTACTCAGCCAGCTACGCACTCGACTATACACCTAGACGGCTGGGGACCCACTGATTATAATCACGAGTGCTGATAACGCTATTCACTGCGTGCAAGTCGTTGGAGGGGGTAACAAAGAACGACAGCAGAGCCCATGGTGAGAGAAAATTGCAAACTTGCAGGACATTTGAGGACTCAATGCACGACTGATCATACATCCTTGAGTTTTTCAACCACTTTGAGTTGTCAGACATAGTGATAGCGTTAACTATCATGAACGTAAGCTTCACAGATTTTTTATTGGAAAGAAATTAAAATTAATAGTTCTATATTTGAGTCAGAGTTAACAAAACAAAGCCAGTGAAGACTATAATTATGGTCACTACGCTTCACTTTATGGGCCAGCTCAGTTTGTTCTGCCTCAATACTACCAAACAAAGGTTATGTTACCAGCTTTGGCGTCGTCTTTACTTTGTTAATAAAGATGTTGGTGTTATTCTTTGCTTATGCACTTTACAGTATGTATTACTAGAATAATCGTAGTTATTAGGATTCTGATAGTTTTTACACCAATTATCATAATTAGTCAGTAATCATGTGTTATTTGCGGCCGATAATGCATTTAGTCTCAAATTGTCCTACAAGTTCACGCTATTCTGGCGTCAGATGGTGCCAATACACTTGCACACAGCCAATACCCTATACGATGTTAATAGAACACAGTCAGTAGGTACGCTAGTTGCGCGAATTAACAGTACGGCAGTTGTTAAGCAACTAACGCTTACACTTTTTTTTAACCTAAAAATACACCTCTGAAGGATAAATTTGAGACAAGATCGATGATAAAAATAAAAAAATATAGAAAAACTCTTTACTGAAATCCATGGGGCTTAGATGTACACAAACCAATTAATTTTTTTTCGAAATTTGCCAAAGAATCCAAAAAAAATTTTTTTGTTATCAAAAAAATAGTAAATTTCGTAATGAGGGCAGAAAGTGCAGTTTTCTGCCCATAGACGCACTTTGTGCCCGTTATTAACTTTCACCCCTAGGGCAGAATAGTACACATACACACACACATGTAAACGTTGTAGTATGCGATGTCGCCAAGAGATCAGAGAGACCGTCGAGACGGCAAAACTTGACTGCCTCCGAGCTTGTCCGATCGACTCCGAATACTACAGTAGCAGCATTACCAGCAGCTACATATATGCATATACACGTTCGGCTACTGTGGTAACTGAGCAGAAGCATGTCGGTTTTGAATTTGTAACTTTTTGACAGCTCTTTCCCATCCCCAGAACGGCGTATAAAAAGCGTCGCTTCACTTAGTAAATATTGTATGATGTATAGATAATATTATATTATAATAGGTATATTGTACCTAATGCTTTCTTCCTAATTTTACAGGGCCGGAGACCAAAATCACCGAGCTACCAAATTCTACTCATGACGCCATCAGACGTAAATCTCCAATTTTAAACGAAAGTACGTGACTCTGTATAAAGCCAGTACAACAAACAAATTTGATAAGTTGACATAACTATTTGTTTACTTATTAAATAATATTAAATAAACTAATAATTAATGTAATCTGCATACTTAGTTATACTTTATGCACTATAAAAAAAACCGTTTATTTCAACTTTGCGAGTTTTTAACACGTTAAAAAAAAATTCAACTCTTTCTGCAGACAGATATTTTAAAGTCTTGGTTACTTGAACATAAAAATATTTTCTCGATAAAAAAATTATTTATAATATAAAAAATAAGGCTACAAGAGAAATTTAGAACGTTAATAACTCCAAAAGGTAAGCGATCATTTTTTAATTTGATACACTCATTTATATCAGTAACAACATTTTCTAAGAATTGTAAGCTTACAGATATTTTTTATTTTTGAATTATAAAATGTTAAAAAATACACGCTTTTTTAATTTAAATGCAAATCACAGGTTAACAATAGAACTTGGGATTCTTATTGCAATAGGTGGAGTTTTGTAGATGATTTATATCTTTTTACAAAAAACCTAATAGTTGTATGGATCAAAAAATGCACGTAATGAAGATATTGTGGAAAAATCGAAAACAAGTTTTATTTAAAGTTATTGTTGATTTCAACAGTTAAGCAGACGAAGTATTTTTTAGACAACATAAAGTGTTACAGTTGGTACTAAACTGAACCAATTGCTACAAAGAAACTCGGCAGGGCCTAAAAGACCAGAGATTACTAAAAAATAAACAAAATTTTTTTTTATTACAATATTTTAACATTACAATATTTGAACTTTTACAATAGTTCTAGATAGTATAAATTACTGTTTTAATATTAACATTGCCTATAACGTTTGAACAGTACATTACACAGTGGTTGTATAATACATTTTGATATTTGTATTTTTTTACATGAAAATGTTTTACTACTGCATTGACAGATTCAAAAGATAGTAATTAATTAAAATATATGACGGTAATATGTGGAAAACTGCTTTTTTTGTCCTCATTAAGGAGGCTCCATCGACTGCTACGGTAGTCAGTTCAGTGACGATCGATGTGATGTCACAAGAGGAAAGCTTCCTTTTATACTAGTAGTATGTTGGTAATGAAGTTTGTTTTATTTTCAACTGAGTCCACCTGCTATTATATTATATAGTTTACTATGTATTTGTACAGTCAGCTGTCGAATAATTTAATATTTATGATTGCCGTAATTTACTGCGTTATTACCCAACAAATAAATTTAATTGAATGATCATTGTAAAAGTTTTCATGTTATTTTACAAATGCAAATTTTTTTTATTGCGCGCGCTCCCTAGACCAATATGGCCAGCAGTGTTTGTCACTGCACCGCACTGACCAAAATAGTACTTTAGCTATTTTATCAATTTTTTCATTGCCAACGCCTATAAAGTCACCCAGTTTCTTAAATATAAGAATGTCAGGGTTAAGGTAAGTATCTTTTATTTGCTTGTACATTCTATTTTAGTAGTTTAATTAATAGTCAAAAGTTTGCTTCAGGCCCTTGGCCATAATAGACTGTGTTCAGCGAGCTCGAAAAGTGCTGACTTTGAATTAAATTATCTCCTAATTTTGATCACCAACCCATAAAAATAAAGATACCATTAGATTCAGCGTGATCTCAACTTCGATAATATATTAGTCAAAGTTCTTGTACATTCCGTGATGGAGCCTCCTTAAGTGAAAGTTGCTTGGCAGACTTTAAATGCTACGTAGTTAATTAATCTCTACTGAAAAACATTGTATCGTAAGATTATTATCATATCACTTTCATACGGCTTATATTTCAATTTTACTTTTTTTTTTATATGATTTGTTTGTCTTATATCACCACACAGTTTCAAAGTGACCCACATTCTTGTAAATCATGCGGTTTAGATAACAAATACTGTAGAGAAAAAACCTGTCAGTTCTTAGAATATTATTAGATCTTACACTTGCATGGAAAACAATTTTTGTTCCGAGATACATCTCCGTTTAAACAAAACCACATTGTTTTTAAGAAAAGAAATGGTTTTACAACCCTGTGAGAATTTGAGATAAAATATCATATAAAACCGAGTAGAATAAAAACATAAACAATATAAAAACCAGGTGACATCTAGTAAATTTTCCATTTCTTCGTGGTGTTTTTCTAATATAGATACCTTCCGTTCAGAGCCCAGATTGTGAAACCACCACAAGAACACACATATTATGACTGTTCTTTTACATTTCTCAATGGTTCTACCGACCACATGTTTTTGGTTGCACTTCTTATCTTACATTCTCAGTATAGAAGTTTCATTCCATCAAATTTACATAAACCAAGGTTCATACAAGTATTTATGACTTATACATAAATTCTGTTTACATTTACATAAAAATATTAGTCAAAAACAGTAATGTAACTATACTAATGATAATTTATTATAATTATTAAATATAGGAATGAAGAATTATTACTGATACCTTTTTATTTCTTTATTTAAAAGTCCATTGTCATCTATTTTTGGCCTTTTTGATGGATTTATGATTTCTGATTCCATGAGAACCTTACATGGGAAGCAGATTATGACTAGAAATCAATGTTCACTGAAATAATGAACAATACTTTAGAAATTATTCATAAAACCTTATAGTACAATAATAATATGAAAAGTTAGAATTTCTTAAATTTATGAATAGTAAATTTTAATACGAATATTATGATTTTCGATACAATATAAGCTAAGTACGTGTATAGAATTAAAAAAGCATGTCGGGATAAATAATAATTGTATCGTTCTGTTGAACTTTTACGTCAACCTAGCAGTGAAGTATGGAAACTTTTCAGTAAAACGGAAAAATTTTTTTAAAAATTCTTTTTTCGGTTATTTACTTATATTCGTAACCGTGTCAACTTTTTTGGGGATTCAACGACTTCTGTGGCGTCAAGCTATACATAAATATATTGGGTTATTGTATGTTAGAAGACAGGAAGGTTAGGCGCCACCAAAATCGTAGTCTTGCCACTTTTTTATTTTTTTGCAGAAAACAGTACCACTAATTCTCAATATAAAAAAATTTTTTTACATTATATTACTATTTATTGACTGGCATGAGTAGAAAGTCTTTCTCGAAGACACTTTTTTTTGTTTAGTTGTCTTGGTAAGCGTTCCTGGATTCAAAGCTACAATTCTATTTACAGATAGAAAAAAAAAGAATCATAAATTAAAATCTTCCCATTGTTGTTAATTCATCACTTCATTATATACATAGTAAAAATTTATAATAATGTCGTTAAGGTACGACTTATTATCCAAACAAGTAAAATGTGTTTTACGAATACTTATACCACTTCTAGCTGGTGGTGGTGGATGGATCAATAATCTGAAAAAAATAGCCGCATTAAATAAATATAACCATACAGTACCTATATGAAAAACATTGAAAGCTTACACGTCATCATTACAAATAATATCATGGCTCACAGATGATTTACCGTTGACCTAGTTCGTTGCTGCTTCCTCAGATGAATATTGTTAATGGTGAATGTGAGATGTATTCTATATCGAACGTACATCTGTTATTCATTATTATTTACAACCAGAAAAAACAGGATGTTACATAAAGTATCCCACTGCCACTCAGCAAACAATAGTTATTTGTTAATGTTATGTTCATCACTGGAATATTATTCGTCAAAGTAACTGGAGTAGAAATTCTTTTAATATCTTCAGACAATTCATTTTTACATCGTAAGCAATACCGTAAGTCTGCAGAAGTCAATTTACAAAAAGGGCATAACGCCAGTACTCCTTTCTCATACAAAGAATTCTACATAAAAATAAATTTTATTACAATCTATAATACAGGATCTTATTATTATTATTATTATTATTATTACTGTAATTAGTGTAAGAGTTACTGATGTAATTATTATGAATATTATTTTTGAGAGTGTTACTACTTTTAGTACTGAGAAATTTTTTTACTAAAGGCATACAGTTCAATTCTTTGCCCGTAGATACACTTGGGGCCTAAAAAATCACATTGCTTCCTACTCAAATTATTGTCTGACGTACTTTTTTAGTTTCCTGCTACCTGTTGATGTAATCGAGCTTCATTGTGACAGCGGTGATGTGCCTCTGCTAGATGCTTTTGGAGATTATTTCAGGTATTTTTTTGATGCTATAAATATGAAATTTACTTTTAACGGTCCTTCAATTGCCATTTCTTAAATGAGCATTACTATACCAAAACTAATATAAGAGACAAGCCAATAATATTTACTATTAGTAGCTAATAATGCACAACTTCAATTTTTTTTTTTTGGTATTCTAACTCTTTGCATTTCCTATTCTGTAATTAAATTTTAAATAAAAATTTAAATTTTCTAATAATTTTATTGTGCTTCAAAATAACGTCAAAATTGAATAAATTTTTTTTTATTCAAGATATATTATAAATAAAGAAAATAATTTTTTTGTTTACTATTTAACAAAACACTTACTTAGTAGCGATTACTTATTTTGATAGTCATCAACCATTAAATTGATTCGTTGCAAATATATATATACACATAGACTAAGAAAATTTACTGTATTTATATAAAAAAATCATAAATTCTGAAACTTCAAAAATATTCCATTCATTTGTTTCTTTTGCTTCTCTAATGTGATTATATAAAAGATTAATGCTTTTTTGTTTTATTGTTAATTACGTACGAATACAAGGTAGGCTCCACAAGATGAATACATATTTTTCTTACCTAGGGTGCAAAGTGTAACTGCTGTTTTTCGTCCTTGACTCGCGCTTTGCGCCTTTGTAGTCAGATTCAATCATGGGCATAAACAATAGTTTTAGTCAGACATATACCGTCATTACCGGGGCTATATTGTGGCCGAAGGGATCTGCAAAGCGGTCCTGGTAGCATGCACCAGGTGCGAATCCTATTTCCCTACCGAGAGCACACCTGACCTTCGAAATCGCATGAGGTACGAAATGGTAGTTTTCGTCGGATAAGTGCCATCGTTTCTGGAGCTCCTTTGCGGCGTAAGGTAGACACAGTTTGGTGGCACTTATGTGGCAAACCTTTTTTACCTACCGAGAGCACATCTAACCCTCAAAAACGCCAGAGGTAGGAAAAACTTTTTTCTCCTACTTTGGACGTTTTTGAGAGGCTGGTGTGCCCTCAGTAGGAAAAATAGGATTCGCCACATAAGCGACATCGCACCGTTGCTACCTTAGTCCCTCGGGCTGAAAAATAGCCCCAGAGACGATGTCACTTATCCAACAAAAAGTACCATTACATACCCTCAATGATATTACTCTTTACGGAAAAAAGTCGTATTTTTAACGGAGGAAGAAAAAAAAGTCGTATACATGCCTCGGAAAAAAAGTACTGCATCATCTTCCGGGTATTTACAATAAGCTTAGGGGAAGGGGCGGAGTAGCTCATACCAGGAAGTAAATGCCGTAATTTCTCCCCTTATTAAGTAATGTGCTATTCGGCAATCTGATGTTCCTAAAGTACTTTTTTGCCATACGGTGCATAGTGATTTACTGGGTACATAATGTGTCCATCGGCACAAAATTGCACTTTTCGCCCTCAGTAAGAAAAATAATACACGCACCTAAGGCACAAACGTACAACAACTATGCCCTTTGTATGCTCAAGCTTGTTCTTCGTACCCTACGTACGTAATGCACAATAGAGTAGACATAAATGACATGACAAAATCGAGATTATAGCAATACCATCGACTGGAACCATCTTTGCTGAATACATTTGAATGATAGGTTCATCAATAGCCATTCTTAAGTAAACTACTATTGCTCCTAATATTGGGAGTACTTTTACCTTTATTTACAATACAGCTTTCGTGCAGCTTTGTGATCAGGTTTGAAAGAAAATGATGTATTTGTACATTAAAAACTTTGTATACCTGCATATTTCAAANATGTAATACGTAACTTAACACTAATTTTTATAACATTTTGCTAACTGATTATTGAAAATTTTTTTCAAGTTTTTAATACTATTAATTGTAAAATGAGACACGTTATAGAAATGAAAAATGTTTATTATATACAAAAAAAAATTCATGTTAGCTAGGAATGTGGGGGGTCCAAGGGCATTATCTCCAGTGTGGGTGCATGAGGCAAAGCATCAACAAAACTCGAGCAATAAAAAAAAAGTCCCAAAAAAATTCTAACAGACTCCGTTATTGAAAATTTTTTTCAAGTTTTTAATACTATTAATTGTAAAATGAGACACGTTATAGAAATGAAAAATGTTTATTATATACAAAAAAAAATTCATGTTAGCTAGGAATGTGGGGGGTCCAAGGGCATTATCTCCAGTGTGGGTGCATGAGGCAAAGCATCAACAAAACTCGAGCAATAAAAAAAAAGTCCCAAAAAAATTCTAACAGACTCCGACGATAAAAAAATTTTTTTTAAATACCATTAAACATACTATGTTAATAAAACAACTTTACCGTACTTTAGTATAAATTCAGGATACTATAAATGGACAAGACTGAATTTGTTAATTTCTAGAATATGTTACTTCGTTTCACAGACATAATTTTTTTCCCAAAAATTTAAATATTTTTTGAATACAAAATGATCAAAACAACTTATCAAGATTTTCAAGCACGATGAATAAATGTATTTTTATTTACTATTAAATACAATTATTACAATCTCATTAAAACACATTTTGAATCTCATTAAAGCAAGAAACCAATTTTTTACTATCAAAAATCGTTACAACTACTTAAAAAACGTAGGGTAGGATGGGACAATAGAAGTGCTTGTTCATATCTTCATCTTTCAAACACTATTACTTTAAAAATATTCTATTTATGTTACTAAAAAAAATACAAATGATATCAAAATAACTAACAAACAAATAAGAAAATATTTCATTCTTCCAACTGCACTTAAAAATGTTTTAAACAATTTAAAACCGAAGTGACTGCCAGGTTGGAAATGAAAGTGGAATTACAAGTTGTTTGGTAGATGAATAATACAGACGCAATTTTAATAAGTAAGAAAGAATTTGTGTTTATATATATTTTTTTGTGGTTAGATCAGACATTATAAACGTCACGAAATCGCTTTGACTGTCCCTTTTTTTAAATTACCAGTTTCGAAAAAATTTGTTAAAATTCTTATAATAGTTATTTACGTAACAAGTGCTGAAAAGACGATTTCCCGCATGAGTCGTGATTGACTCGCACGAGTTACCGTCACCGACCACGAGTGCGAGTCTATCACACGAGTGCGGGAAATCGTCCCGCACGAGTTGCGTACAAAATTTTTTGCAATAAGCGTGCGGAAAATAGGTGTTTTTTGCACTGATATTAAAGTGGAAAATCGATTTTTCTATATAATGTGCGGAAAAGATGTTTGGAAAACGTTTTTGTCACACACCTTTTCTGCATACTTTGCAGAAGAACCTTTGCCACACTCCTTTTCCACACACTATGTGAGAAAATTGATTTTCCTCACTAATATCAGTGCGGAAAACACCTATTTTCCGCACACTATTGTGAAATAGTAGTTTTCCTACGAGTTTGAAAAGTCTTTGTTTGCGAACCGAGAGGTTTGCGGCCCGAGCCGAAGGTGAGGTTCGTAGTGAGGTTTGTAAAAGAGACTTTTCGAACGAGTTCCGGAAAACTGCTCTTTCGCCCGAGGAAGTACCAGCCTCCCAAAACCACCCGAAGGCGGAAAACTCCTTTTTTTGCCCAAGGAAGTACCAGCCTCCCAAAACCACCCGAGGACGGAAAAGATATTTTATGAACATTAAGCTAATATTTTATATTTTTTATTTCTCATACCAGAATTTATGTTTTTGTATTATTTCTACCATTTTGTATGGAATAAAACTGATATAAAAACCATTTTTTTTGGCTACAAAGTAATAGTATACTTTAACTTTTTCTTACTCGAAATCTATGGTTTTTTTACAGCTATACTCCAATGTTAAGAAACGCGTTAGGGTCAGGACTTTTCAAAAAAATTTTTTTTTTTCGATTGGATAACTTTACAAAAAATATTAATAAAAGCCCTGATTACCCCCCTACTCCGATTGCCTCACCCTACCCTATAAAATTTCAAATTTTTTTTTTTCATGAAAACATTTCTCACATACTTTCAAGAAAACTTTTTTGTACCTATATAAAGCTTCCTCTGTGAGGGAAAAAACATATTGTGTGTATCCATGTATACTGATGCGGTACATTGTATGTGGTTTGACACTTGCCTTCATTAATGTTTTTTAGTTGATCTTTATCAATATCATTATCGATAGCAGACAAATACATTTTTTTGTCAGATAATATATTTATTTCCTGATGTCCTGACTGCATATTTTTAAGGTACTGTCCGTATTTGTTTTTAAAACATTCGAAAAAGCCTCCACTGTCTGGTGAAATTTATATATTAAACAGTTCTGATGCATTGGTATTTCACAGTCTATTGCATGTATCCAGTTTTTGAATCTTTCATTCTGTACCTCTACTGTGTCTTCAGGTATCTGCAAACAGAATCAGGTTTTAATTTATTTGATTCTGATTCATGTTTTTTTGTTCGATATTCATAATTCCTTTACTAAAATAAATATAATTTTTTCGGGGGAAGTCATGCCATTATATGTTATGTATAAAAGTATTCTTATTCAAATTAACGATTATACACCAGTTGGTCACATAAATTGTCGATAACTCAAGCGATTCTATGCTAAAGTAGCCTATAACACTTGTAAAGCACATGAAGCTAGATGAATTTTTTAAATTCTGGTAAAATCGACAAATGTTGGATTAGTTTTAGCACTTCACAGATTTACTGGAAGCATTACAAATTGCATTAAAATTACATAAAAGACTTGTGGCACATGACTTTTTAACATAAAGATATAAGAATAGAGTGCGCTAAACCCTAATAACCTTATCCGTCGATGTTTTCATTGTTGCGAAAAAGACCGGTGCAAAAATTCCTTGCATGTCTCTATCTAACCCCTGTGATTGGAAAGAGACACACAGAGAATCTTTGCACCGGTCTCTCTCGCACTAATAAAAACATCAACGAACAGGGTTATGTGGGGTTTATCGCGCTCTATTCTGATATCTCTATGCTTTTTTAATGACTATAAAACTGGTATCAAGGCTATAATTTAAGTATCGGCTTGAATTTTGGCGCTGATGTCGCAAGCACATGTATTTCAAGTGGGTTTGGGTATCAAATTCTCGATTTCTGTTACATTGTGAACACATCGAAAAATACCATTGGTGTATTTATACATCATAGTAACAATCATGCGATTTATGCTTCCATAACAAATAAGCCAGCTTTACGCGAGATAATATTAATTTTTCATATTATTAGATACTTAAGCAATTGATTATCAAAGATTAACTAGCCCAGATATTGTATCATCAGAACTGAGGAGCTTTGGTTCTGGCTTCTGGCTTGAATCGTTTCAAAATAACGTTATGAACAATATGTAATGTTTTCGCTAAACCCACTTCCGTGTGTAAAATTTGCAGGAATTAAAAAATTGCAAAATTTACCAAACATGACGTGTTTTTTGACATATTTTGACAAATATCTGAATATTTAGAGATCGTAGAAAAAACGTTGCAAAGAGTAGTTCGTTTGTCGTTTAATCAGCTATAAGATGAAACTCATGAAAGTTCAAAAAACGTAATTTTTTTCATTACAAAATAAGATAAAGCTACAAAGAAACATACTCATAATTTAACGCTCTGGAAAAATTACGACATATTGTTTGTTTTACACATACAATTGAAAATTAGTTCGATAATTTTAGCGAATTTCATTTTGCAATTAACAATTAAAAAAAAATTCCATTCAACGTTAGGACTTTTAACGTATCTCCGCATAGGTCACAATATTTTCACGTGAGCTTATTTTACCAAATTTAATATGTGCATAGAGCTCATAATTTTAGAACGATTCCACTATCTACTTGATTACATTGAGCCAATTCACCTAACCACTCTACAACCTGACTGGGCTAAATATTATCGCAAGAAATCTGTGATACTGCAATATTCTATCGAAATATTATAAATTTTCTTTATATATTAAATACTTANCAATAAAAATAAAGCAGTTGTTGATCAGAAAACGGTAACTAAATAATAAGTAAAATTTTTTGTACATTAATTTTTTAAAGATTTTTAAAATAAAATAAGGTGATACTTTATAAAATACAGACAGCCTAACCACTCTACAACCTGACTGGGCTAAATATTATCGCAAGAAATCTGTGATACTGCAATATTCTATCGAAATATTATAAATTTTCTTTATATATTAAATACTTAATACAACCTTTAATTTAACCTATTCTAATAATGTCTCTAGTGAGCAGTATGAGAGCTTCTTGACGTTTTTTTGTTTAGGAAAATCAATTGTTGGTGAAATGTCTCTAAAATAACTTGCATCTAGGAAATCAAATTCTTCCGTTTCTAGTAGATCAGTAAAGTGATCAGACAACAACATATTACTCTAATGTTGTTCTTTATTTATGACAAAAACTTTTGTTATGTTTTCTTTTACTTGTGGATGTACTTCTTTAAATGAATATATTTCTTAGGGTCATATTAACGAATTTTTTTTTTAATAAGGACTAAATTTTTTCAATTCCATTTGGACACTTAGTGGAAAATAAATTAGTAATTATTAAAAGATATTCGAATAAATAATTACCCTAATATAACGTTGTATTTTACTCTCTTTAAGTACTTCATGATTGTTGGATGAGATTTTTCTGTACATGAGAATATATGCATTTGCACTTTTGTGTGGCATCGCATACTGGTGTAATTCTTCTCTTCCGCAAATTAACGTTATTTCTTCTGCAGTGACCTAAAATATTCACAGGAAGATATTGATTTACAATATATTGAGTTTATAAACAAGTTATTGATCTGTTTCATCTCCTATCTTCAAAGTCTGACGGCCTTAAAGTGAAGCCTCAATAGCATTGGCTGCTGACAACTGGCTTACATTTAATAGGTCATTCTCTTAAAAAAGCGCTAATTTTTAATTGATTTTCCCATCTTAACATTTCCCAGTCGATGGCCTTAAAATAAAAGCTTTAATATTTTTATTCCTAAAAAGAAGGATTCCCCACGACAAAAGCCTCTTGTTTAAAACAAATCATATAGTTTTTAAAGCGGAAACATTAAAAAAAATTTTGCGAAAATAAAGTTGAAAAATAAATTAAATAAGTACGTTGTGTACTTACATTTATATAAAAAAATTGCTAAAAAAATTATTTATTTACTTAATTTTTCAAAATATTAAAAAAAATATTGAGATTTGATTAAGGTTATTCTGATGATTTGTTGCAAACTCAGGGATCATTTATTATTATGCTTACAGTCCTGAGACAAATTTAAAAAGAAATGTCATTACAATCCGAAAAATTGTCTTACGCTACGTATCACTTCATTGTTGCAGCATACCCATGTGTTACTTTCCAATATTTATATGTATAAATAGTAACGCCCTCGTAAAGTATTTCCTTCGTGAACAATTATTCCAAATAATTCATACTTGCACGAAGGTAGTTGATTCATTTTTTGTATAAGAATAAGAAAAAGTGCATTCAGTTGGTTGACAGTGGTATGTAACTTTATTTATAATGATTACAATTCTTCTAAAATTACAATTTTATCTGTTTTATATCATACCTATCAAAATTGTCATTAGATTTGTGATTTTGCATTTTTAAGAACGAAGCCATGTCCAGTTTATCTGAAACTCTTAACCTACGAAACATACTGTTTAGTTTGAATGACGGAAAATTGAATTACATAGAATCAGAAAACTTAATGAAGTCATCAGTATAAATGAATGTGTGTATCTAAACAATTTTAAAATACTATCAGCATAAAAAAAGCACAATGTATGACGGTATATTTGTTGCATGAATAACAGTAAATGTATTGCTTTTATTTCTAAACATAGCATCGGAATACGCATAGTTCTATCTTGATCAACCATAGAAATAGGGAATAAGTAAGTACTTTTAAGGTGCCAAAATCACTGCATAAGTAGAAATCTACTTTTTTTAGGCCGGGATGCGCAAACATAAGCCGATTAGTGTGATAGAATTAGCAAAATGTGTCGGTAATTTTTGCATAATTCTGAGTTCAGGGAAAGAAATTGCTTTAAGTAGATAATTATGATACAAAATGAAGAAACTAAAATCGAACTCTTTTTGATCACAGTAAGTGGTCCAGAAAAAAGATTGTAAAAATGTCCAAAACCGTTTTTTGCGTCAGACATAGTATTATATTTCGAAAAAATTTTTTTATAAGCTTATTCACCGTAGAAGGATGGAAAAAATGAGCTGCAAAAGTACCCGATTTTAAACGAAGTTCTTTATGTTGCATGCTTAGAGGGCTGGAATTTTAAAAACGACAGACTTTCATGAAACGGAAGTCGCTTACTGGAAGTCTCTAAGTGGATTTTGCTTGATTCTTCCCCCCTCATGCCCTCCTATGACGTACTTACGGTACCCTATACACCATCCAACGCCACCACGCCACACATTTTACAACTCATGAATTGTATTTCTTTTTACTTTAACCAATTTCTAAAAAAAATAACCAGTTTTCAAATGGAATTGAGCCCCCAACCTCCTGTATACTAGCCATGCCCCTTACTCACTCTGCTATGAGTTGCCCCTTGCTCGTTCTGCACTACAGAGTGAATGAGCGATTTTAGATTGGCGGCTTTAAAAAAAAATGTCATGGAAGTGGATTTTGCTTGATTCTCCTTTATTCGCCCCATCCTCTGTGAGGTACTTCCGATCCTCTCTACAACACACAATACCACTACATCACACCACATATTTTGAATTTTTTGCATTTAATTTTTTTTGTTTTAACCAATTTCTAAAAAAAATAACCAGTTTTCAAATGGAATTGAGCCCCCAACCTCCTGTATACTAGCCATGCCCCTTACTCACTCTGCTATGAGCGGTCCTGATAAAAAGAGTTTGATTACTACATGTTATCTTATAGTTCAAAACTTATTTTTAATGTAAACTTTTATTTATTGTATATTAATTCATTTGGTTTGATTATAAATTATATTGATAAACAACTTATTTTTTAAACTAATTTTTTCAGTTAAATATTTTTTTCGAAAACTTAGAAGTAAGTAAATTTTAGCAAAGCAGCTTTCCTATGTATTAATTAATATTTAGTTACTCATAAATAATTTGTTACTTTAACAATTAATAAATAATGGCTTAAAAAATTTTTTTGTATTTTTTCGAAATTTTTAAAAATTAAAATAAAATTTTTTTGTACCGTACAGTACAATAATTGATTTTTATTGTGTTTTATTCTTTCACAATTTTTTCATTTTGGATTGAAGCGAATTTTTGACTTAAGGACGTCCCTCACGTAGTTACCGGGGGAAAAATTCTGCGAAGCGAGAGGAGCGCAAATATGTGCTTGTTTTTCTTATGTGGATGTACTTACATACATGCTCTTACATACTTGATCCCCCTCTTTCTAAATTTATGTGAAAACCATCTTGTGGATCTATTTAAAAATTTAATAGGTTTATCTTAAAGTATTTTTTAATACCAAATAAATTGGAAGATTTCTGCCGATATTATAAATGCAATTTTGAAGGATTTTTCTATAAGGTTGCATGTTAAATTGAAATTTTTTAAATTAAACGTGTGAAAAAAGGGTACATTTGAACGATCTTCCATTTTTTGGAATATGTCTTATGCTATTTCGAGTATACTTTTGATGTTTAAATAATATCTGTCAAAAAACCTATAGTGATAGACGTCTTGAAGGGACAATCACCGGCATGGAGTACTATACTATTGACGAAAGCAGAACTACAGGATAGTTTTTCTTAATTTTTTAGCTAGAATTATACTTTGAGTATTAAATATGGACTAGAAATGAGTGTGTGAGTGTATGTGTCAGATGTGAGCATGACATTAAAGATGTAATGAGCACGTGTTGCCATGCTTTAATTTGAACTTTTTTCATCTACGTGATATTCAATTATTAATTTATTAAATACCAAAATATTAAGTAAAACTTAACTGAATTACTATATATATATATATATATATATATATATTCCAACGATAATTACACCACCTTCGTACACAATATTGTTTCACAAGGTATTTTTATTTTCAGAAATATATTGTTTGTCATGTCATTTCACAGAAGTATAACTTTATACTTGGGTACCCAAGCACCCACTGTTCACTGGTTTTTTTTGCTCACAAGTTGTGTTTTTTCGATTTTCGATTCGATTTTCGTTATTGCAATGTTTGGCAAGGTATCAAACGGAAAGCGAGCCACTTTTCTATACGGGAGTTAAATTTTTGTTGGAGCAACGTTGCTACAGAGCTATATTCTTTGGCGTTGCCATCAAATTCCAATCAATTACATATTCGATCGAGGGAGTATAGCTTGAATATCGAGGCACACCAAATGTCCAAACCAAGGAAACGTTCGGCATGATGTGTTTGGTGCCTGTACATACATATAATTTTGAGTTTGTTGGGCTAAAATCAACGAGAGCATTAGCCAGTGTGCTGGTAACTCGTATCGCTAATAACTAGAGTCCTTTCAAGAAGCATAATATAATAAAATGTAATCAAGTCTCTTGACTTTCAGGTACTTGCGCCACTTCAAAAGCCAAAGATGAGACTGAGATGAATTGTGGTTGACATCATTAAACACTGCTTTATAAATCAATAAAATACTTGGATACCGATATAAAATTGAGTTGTAATAAAATTAAAAAAAAAAATGAAATGGAATGAAAAAGTGT